>BLKR01005022.1:0-91287 GCA_011170035.1 Teleogryllus occipitalis
GTGGCACATGAAACACTCATCGGCTGTTTCAAACCGCGCGGCATGGCTGACGATCGGACATTGGCACCCGAGTCAACGTTCCATGGCACGCACAGATGGTGCAATGTACTGAAGTGGGCACCGGCGTAGATGGAGGGGAGAATTTTGGTCGCACCCTGCGAGGAGAAACTCAGAAAGATCGAGACCTGGATTGGCGTTATACGACACCGTATTGGGTCTTGCAAATGTTAACGCCACGAGAATTCGACTGAAGGCAACAAAGCACGATAATAGAGGTAGGAGCCTACAAATATTCCAGCAGCAAACGATATTATTTACGAGTCGCTGCAGTTACTAAATATTCGGATCATACCAAACTGTTTCGTTTCAACTTTTGATTTATTATTTTTAGCATTCAGAATTTCAATCCCAGTTGCTTATACTCGTACATTGTACTATTTTTCTCATATTCAATGCATTCTAATATGGGGAGAAGTATATGAAGAATTGTACTCCCACTAATTGAAGATTTTCTGTTGTGGATAGCCGCAACACGGGCGCTTTAAACGGTCATATGTTAAAAAAAAAAAAACTGGCCAAAAGAAGAAGATTCCTTCTGCGACTTATGAAACTACTGTGAAGTAAAACTTACTTTAAATATTTCCCTTTCAGAAAATAATAATGTGAGACTAAACAAATGATATTTGGAAAATTGTGTGCGAGAATAAACTTGTGAATGGCTGCGGAGGTTGGATTGAGGTGAGAAGGGCTGAATCTAACGCTTATTTTTGAAGGTCAGGTGTAGGTTTCAGGTCACCGTCCTCGTTGTCTGTTGGTTTAAAGAGAGAAAAGGGAGATTTGTTATTTCAATTGTAAACTATAGTAGAAAATTCTATCCACTTAATAAGAAAACAAACCTCTCTAATTTATTGGCTAATAAAGAAATTCACCTAGTAAGTAGAAACTAGTAGGAAAAGTTGTGACAATTTTTGAAAAGAACCTATATATGAAAGGCATGTTGTGTATGTGAGTTGTGTGAATCATTGTGTGTTTTACTTTAAAGGATTTTAAGTCTCGTGGCCAATGAGAAAGATCAAGCCTGAAATTTTTGATTAGTACAAGATGAACATTTGCAAAGGGTTCGTGTATTTGTCATTGTGTTTTAAATAAGTATTTAATTCCAGCGTGTGAAGGGAAGAACCACGATAGAAAGAACCGTTATTTTAAATCAAGAGAAAAGCCGAGCTGCAATTTTATCGCTAGAAGGATATGAGAGGAATTGGATATGCTGGGTATGTGTAAATATATTTTTTTAAGTGTTTCTTCATGGTTTTTTTGTTTGCAATTGTATTGAGATACAAATAAGCATTTACAATATTGTTTGGAAAAGTCCTAAATTGTTTCATTTCTAAAATAAGGACTTCATGTCTATCACTTAATAATAAATGGAACCTTCTAGAATTTGAGGATTCCCATCAACATATTTTAGATGAACAATTTGTTTGCAAGGAATACAGGCAATTGATGTCAACGCTTCACCGCAAATGATCCGGTTTGACAGCAGAGAGAAAGGCTGTTGCAAAAATGTCATAAACTCCCTCCTGTAATGTGAAACCTGATTTGGGTCAAAGGCAGCACTTTGTTTTATTCTTGTGACGGACTTTGGTGTGAGGGATCAGAAATTTGCTAATGAGAGCAAAACGAGGGTGGCACTGGAAGATAGAAGGAAACGCTGAGAGAAAACCATGGGCAGAAGTCTGTAAAGCATGGTAAAGCCAATGTCTCTAGGGGAGTAAACCCTACATAAATCAACCTGCTTCCTCGCAAGGAGGCTAAAGGCTAAGGGAGGCAAAATCCTAAGATTGCAGGGTAGGTGCAACTCCATAGTAGTAATGCAGACAAAACCCTTAGGAAGTGTCAGTCCAATTCCCGTTTCTTTCAGTCCCCTATAAGAAATGTAGCTTGGGATCGGGTCACCGACCTGTTGCCATAAAGCGCCTTCAATGTTCTATTAAGGTGTTATGTTTCAACTTGGAGACGGAGGGTTAAATAAATTGGTGTGGTTGGGCTACAATTAGAGCAGTGAACCGATGAGAATTTAATTGCGAACCCCGACATTCCTACGATTCTCGTAATAAATAACACTGATTAATGAGCTTTTGCCCCAGGTATGTTGAGGAAAATCAAACGCAATGCTTCTCTCTTCATTATTCAATAATTCAAAAGAAGGTTAATGATATCATTTGTAATGCAATAAATGATAAAAACAGTTGTAATCGCAAGCTATTAAGAAACGTCAAAATAAAAAAGTTTATTAATTCATACATAATTTACGTGAATTAATTGTTTCATTTAAATAGATATGTTGGTCAAATTATAACAAGAAAGTTGAAATAAGTTAACAAATTAAGCAGATGTTGCAGATGAAACAGTTATTATCATTACAGTCATTAAGTTCCTCTCATGCTGAAAATTTTGTCTGAAGGTGCGTAACTGCATTGAGAAAATTACAAAGTTTATCACTAACAGCTCATGAGGTCCGTCTCTCACAAGATCATCCGACGAAGTGACCGAGAGGCGAGACCAGTTCAGAGCAACGAACTTGGTGCACTGTGTCGTAGCGGACTACGTACGTGCGCTGTGTCGGTTTAAATGACGAAAACGAGAGATATTTCGGTCTGAAGATAGCAGAATATGAGAAGGGAGGGAATTGGTGTCTTTGCGTAATATTAAAGGATGTGTTAAGATTAGGGCTAGGATTTTGATGATTTTGCATATTTTTTCTCGTTCTTGAAACATTATTTCTTTGGTACTAACATATTTCACAGTGTTTTGAGACGTTTGACACGTATTTGTTAAGGCATTTTTACTTTCTCGCCTTACGAATTCTTCGTAAGAAGAGAAAATTATGCAATCGTGCGCCGGAAAGCGGCGAATATACGTCAGAAAAAATATTATAGCTGGACTCTGGTTACGAAAAAGTGGATAAATCCTGTTGCTAAATTTAGAAAAAAAATCATCTCATTCGTGGAGTAGCCAAAACCATATTTTGTTACTTCTTTATACCGAAAAATCGATTGACGGCAAAATGTCAGTCTGTCCGTCCGTCTGTGTGTGGTCAACGCTAGCCGTTAAACCGTTCAGCCGATTTTTTTCAAAATTTATATTCCCCAATCGTTCTGGCTGATGTTGCGGATCCTGAAATTTGAAATCGATATATTAATTTTGGGGATACTTTACACGAAGCTCCTCCGACATTTTCCAAATTTTCAAAAACATGGCTTTAAATTTTTTGATTAAATTTTGCAGTTGAATAGTGCGAAGGACGTTTAAGAGAATGATTTAGGTATCATTTTTGTTGTTATCTCTGATTTTTCGAAAAATACAAAAAAATTCAAAATTACAAAATTGAAGATTTTTGCCACAAACAAAGTCGATTTTAGAAAATTAGCACTTTAAATAAGGCCACGTAAAGGTAAAAATAAGGTCACGTTTTTGATAAAACGAGTTGTTTTTGCGTAATTTGCACTCGAAATTTACGAAAAGTTTGTTTCTCATAAAGCACTCTAAATTTTTTCTTTAAATTTTCTCCACTTATGTGATATGGGACGGTAAAAAAAATACGGCGCTAGTTCCATTGTCGGGTATCGCTCGTTTTTTCGAAAATTGCAAAAAACAATTTCAAAACTACAAAATTGATAATAAAGATTTTTGCCTCAGACAAAGTGTATTATACGAAACTAGATCTTTAAAAAAGTCATGTATGACTTTTTGAAAAAAACAGTAGTTTTTGCATAATTAGCGGCTGAAATTTACGGAATTCTCTTCCCTCAAAAACCGCTCCAATTTTTTAAAAGTTTTCTTCAAATATATAATATGACACGGTAAAAATATGGTAATAAATAAACTACTGGTGCTGTAGAATGGTACAGACTTCCTCGCGCTAGAGATCAAGATCATGCAGACGCTCGATGGATGGTCTGGATGGTCTTGATCTTTTCCCAACTGACATCTTTTGCCGCCGAAATTACATTTTTTTACGTAGAGTCGTAGGCTTCCGCGGCCGGAGTCGTTGAATTCTTGGCTGTCCGGGATTAGCCGCGCAGTATAGCTCTGAAGAAGGCCACAGCAAGTTGGCCGAAACGTCAGCACCATCGACCATGACGCGGCTAATCCCGGACAGCCAAGAATTCTACATTTTTTTACGTTTTCTCAATTTTTCGGCTGCCTAGTGCTAGAACTGAAACAAATGCGATTATGACAGAATTCCTCTGTGTTCCTGTAGCCGAAGTGGCTAGAAGTCGAGTACGGACTCAGCGTTTCAGAGGGAAGGGTCGCTGGTTCGAAACTCTCTCAGGGATAATTATTTGTCACAATTCTCTGTTGCCGCAGAAAACGATTGAGAATTTTAGGAACTTTAATGAAAACCATGTGAAGGAATTCTAATCACAAATACCATTGAGGTAAATAAACTGGAAGTGTCTGTCTGAAGTGTCGTTGGCCGGAAAACGAGGAATTTTCGCTAGAAAAACTCTTATAGCTGAGCTCTGGTAACGAAACGTGGATACTACCGTGCACTTTTTATTATTATAGAATTATTAATTCCGTGTCTCGCTGAGATGGCCGCGGTGGATAATTGGCGTGTACGAACCCAGCTCTTCGGAGGGAAGTTTCGCTGGTTCGAGCCTGGCTGTCTGTCTGTTTGCGAGCCTGGCTGTCTCGTGGCGCAAGAGCGAAGTCGCTATCCTTTCTCCAAGGAGGTCCGTGTTCGATTCCCGGACAATCTCATGTGAAATTTGTGTTAATAAAACGAGTTCAGCTGGTTCATAAGGGCTAGTGAAACCCTTGTGAAGGGTCCTAAACCCTACCCCTATCCTAGTTTCTTCCAAATTCTGGCCGCTGGGTAGTGACGCAGGAGCGCACAAGAGAGAGGTGCGTACGCGGAGATGCTACCTGACGGTCCTCTTGACGGACTATCGGACTACGTAATGGAGGATTACTTCCAAATACATTGACTTTAATATATATAAGTAAAGGAGGACAGCATGTAGTACATAGGCGGATTGTATTATCTGTGTTTCTCTAATATCTGTTTGAGTGAAAATTGCATCACTGCAGTTTCTTCCTTTCCTGAACCCATTAATCTTTTCCTGAAGAATGTTCTCCATTTCCTTGTTAAGTTTGTATTTCAATATTGTGGTATACAATTTTGAAGTTGTAGTCCATAAGGAGATCCCACGATAATTATCACAGTCTTCGTTTGACCCCGTTTTATGTACATTGATTATTAAGATTTTTTTCCATTCTGCAGGTACTTTGCTTTCAGTCCAGAGACTGTTAAAGAATTTTAATAAAGACCTTTCATCTGATCTGCATATTTCCATAATTCCATTGGCACATTTATTTATTTATTTTACGTCAAAAAACAGTTCAAACTGCGTATGACGTGCTATGGGGAAAAATGAATTGTGTGCACATTTTCAAAATTTCGCGCTCCCTACACTAAGTCATATACTACTTAAATAAAAAAAAATAAAAAAAAAAGAAAACCAACCAACAACAACAACCGTCCCATGTAATAAAATCTATTTTCAAGGATAAATAAGCAATAAATTTTGGCTCTTATCCATGTTGTCCTTCAGAATAATACTTCCTGCCGCGACAACATGGAAACGATAATTTGAATAATTGTATTTCCCACTGAATTCTAGAAGACGTGCACAGAAAATGAAGTTACATTTATGTCCAGAAGCAAAACAAGGGGCCATCTCAGCATTTGCTCAATGGATCAGGGAAACTGGACGAAAAACCTGATCGAGATGGGGGTCATTGACCCGGAAGCTGTAGTACAATAGTTGTTACAGGTTGTTTATACTCATTTATACAGTCCAAATGGTAAATAATGCATTATGTATCATTGTTAAAATTAATGTTACTTTTCTTGTGATGCTCAGTATAGTCTCTAATTGTATAGAAACAGTTATGCAGCAGAAACGATTTCACTTGAGATTTAAACTTTTCTATTGAATTTAATCGTTTAATGTCGTCTGGCAAAGTGTTGTAAAATAATGTACATGTATTGTATGTGAATTTTTTGTAATGAGCTGTTGATACTGTCACCTGATGAATATGATTTCTACGTCGAGTGTTATAGTAATAGACATCGGCATTTTCTGAAAATATATTCCCGCCCTTAAGCAAGTCATTTTTGACAAAAACAACTGATTCGTAAATAAACAGACAAGGTAATGGTAGAATTCCTAGATTAATGAAGAGAGGCTTACATGAATCACGTGGGTGGGAATTTGGTTATTATTCGTACGATTCGTTTTTGTAATCTAAAAGTCTGGGAGCTATAAGATGTATTTCCCCAGAATATTATGCCATATCTCAGGCGGGAATGAACATTCGCGAAATATACACAACGAACAGTATGAAGGCTGACTGAATTTGCAAGAATTCTGAACGCGTAGCATAATGAACTTAATTTTGTGTTCAATTCATTTAAATGGACGTTCCATTTAAGGTTTGACTGAATTGAGAGACCTAAAAATTTTGTTGCCTTAACATCAGTCAATGGTACACTGTTCATTTTCAATGGAGCACAGAATTGTTTATTTGAAATGGAAAACTGCATTAAAACCGTTTTCTTTTCGTTTACTATTGATTTGTTATTTCGGAACCAATTTGAAACATCTGATATTGTACTATTTACGGTTTCTTTATTGCAAAGGATGTTCGTGTCATCTGCAAAGAGAACCGTTCTTCCGTTTCGAATCGTCAGTCCGGCGATTTCCTATTTTTGCTTTTCTGTAGAGCTAATTCTAACTCCTCCATTGTTATCTCTTCATTATTTGGCATTTTATCTGTCTCCACTTCTCCAACATTGAGGATAAAAGTTTCCTATGGTGTTCAATCCATTTTTGCTCTGAGATGAAATATACCCGCGCATTATCTCGTTCGTTTTTGGACATAATTTTGAAACTTTTAAAGCCAATTTTAAAGCAAATAAAGCTCTAACCTTTTGCAGGAAATCTCCCAACTTTCCTTGTGTGCTTTTCTGGATAACAGGCGTGTTTTATCTCTAAATCATTTATACTCTATGTAGTCTTCTGGTCTCTTTGTACTCAAATATCTCTGATACGCATCTTTGAGCTTGATGGTTCTTTAATTTGCTCACTCCATGTCTTCAGTCTTCCCGGTTTTCGATTCCATTGGGAACCAAGGCATTCTGATACTGACTGTAGTACGCAATCCACTAGGTCCTTTCAATCAGATTCTATATCGCCTGAGAGTGGTTTCAGATATCCATTCACTCGTTTTTCATACAAGGCTCTTGTACTGTCTTGCTTCAACAGCTGAACTTTCAGTTTCTTGGAAGGGATCCTGCGTTTCCTCTCACTTTTTATACGTTTACAAAAAAAGGTAAAAAATGCTTTGTAGTAGGTAATTGTCTGAGCTGATTTCTGGACCTCTTACATTCTAGTATATGTGATAAACCATTTGAGTTTGCTATTTATAATCACATAATCTAAAATTTATTGCATACCTCGAACTACCCATCTATATTTGTGGATGTCTTTATGTGTGTAATAGGTATTAGTTATTCTGAGATTATTAAAAGTACACAAGTCTATTAGCTTTTTCTCATTAGCATTAAGAGTCATATACAATCAATTAAAATACTAAATAAACTGAAGTGTCTACATGTGATTCTCGTATTTTGAACTTTAAACAAGTTTTCATCTCTCTTATTCGTTTTGTTAAACGTATGTCACATCAAATTAAATGTTGTCTTTCTGTGCATTTGTATGAACTGGTTTAAGCAAACTAATCAATCTATCAACATGAAATTTAAATAAAATATACAAACTACGCATGGGGCCGACTTATATATTTTTAACGGCTGACCGGAAGAGGTGGCTCAGGGTATCAACAACTAATGTCATTGTAGTGCCACCAATCGGGAGGTGCTAGGTTCGAGTCATGACGATGGCAGTATTTTAGACACTACCGGATATCTAGGTCGAGCCTTGTTGCTGTGTGGAAAATAATTCTACCTGCCGGCTGCTTTGATCGCTAGCGTTCCGAGGTTTCTCTGATCTACACCAGGCGAGTGCTGGGGCAGTTCCCCACCAAACGGACCGCGTGCGATCTTTTCTTCCCATTCCTTGTCCTATCTACCTTTTACTTGTAAGTAAACACACACTTGCACCACACCATCACAACATGCCGGGAGACTCGTCGGGATCTTACTGCTTGTCCCTGTTAGGAGGGTGCCCTCTGGTAGGAGGCACCTGGTTGGGGAAAATCCTGCTAGTCGACGGTAGGTCAGCGCTTAATTTAGCCATCCAGAGCGGTAGATCACAGCTACCTCCCGTGGAAAAACATGCACTACACATTCCAGATTAATGACCGTAGGAGTTGGCGCGCCACCATCTCTCAACCTATCAACCTATATTCTGTCAGTACGTCTTTGAACAAATGTAGCTCGTAAACCATTCCACCAATTTTCAGCCTCTGCCTGAGATTAATCCATAGGGCTCTTGTGTGGAGAAGTGGTTATGAGTGCTGACAAGTTAACTCTGAGGAACTAAGATCGAGTCTCGAAACGGAAAAAAAATTTGCTAATTGAAATCACTTTTGCTGCTTCATGTAGTAGTATAATATTGCGGAGGATTTACTACCAATGCGAGAAAGTATGTGTTTTGACAGTACCACTAGTTTTGTCAATTTTTGTTTGTAAAGGCATTTTATTTTGGCATTTTTGAGTTTTGAGGTCATTGTTTGGTCATATTTTACTTGTTTTCAAGAGTTTTATTTGTTTTTACTACTTACGTGCTCAACTCTAGAAAAATGCTGCTGTCGCTGCCCTAACCATTATCGCGTGAAAGTAACTAGATACTGTCAACGCGGTGTCAATAGCTTCAACTGTGTGAGGGCAGAGGAAGTGGAGTGGTCCCTATACTCTTAGGTTCGGAATTCATGTCTTTGGTATAGACAGTTCTGTGAACTGATTATTGTTTTGTATGCAAATTCTGCGCGGAGTCTGACGAAATTGAAGTGCGCGAGGTGAGGGAAGCCGAACGTTGCCGTTTCAACAAAAATGTGCTGCTCCGGACCCGTAGGAAGCTGGCATACGCGACAACGCCACGCCAATAGATCTCCACGTGCTTGTGCGAGTACTTCAAGTTAACCAATCAAATGTTTTAGAACATTTTTAAAGCATTTTAGGGCATTTTCGAAAAATTTTTAGGGCATAAATAGACTTTTTAGGGCATTTTCGTGTAGTTTTAGGTCATCAAAATCGTAGCCGTAGTTATGATAGTCACTTATATTGATTGATTGATCGATTTTTTCGTGTTTCTGGGCGGGTCAACTGCTTTGGTCATTAGTCCCGTTAGTGTAGACCATGCTTTATTTCTCTCGGGAGATGGCGGTGATCTTTCCGCGCTGGATGGCCAGATCCGGCGCCGACCTACGATCGGCTACTGGGGTTTCCCCCTAACTAGGACTCTCGCACCAGCAGGGCACCGCTCCAGCCGGGACAAGCTCTAAGCTCCCAACCAGTATCCCGGAATATGTGGTAGTGTAGTGCATGTTAGTGTAAGTGTGTGTGTAAGGAGAGAGGATAGGACAAGGAAGAGGAGGGACAGATCGCGCGCGGTCCGTGGCCCGTTTGGTAGGGTACTGCTCCGGCATTCCCCTGGTGTTGATCGGAGAAACCAAGGAAAACTACCGATCAGAGCAGCCGGCCGCTCGAATTCTCCTCCAGAGAATTCCCTCGCTGAAAAGCTAGTGTCGAAAATCCTGCCGCCGTCAGGACTCGAACTTAGGAATTTCTCGGCCAGAGGCACTGCAGTGAAATCAGTTGATGCACTGAGCTACCGCTCCCGGTGATAGTCACTTATAGAGCGTCAACAATAAGCATGAATGAATTTATAGCGTTTGGTAATTTATCGCTCGGGGCCTTCATAATCTGGATCGCAGCTTTGATTGCAGTGGTTATTTTTGAAATGTTAAAACGTTTTAAGATGTCTACTATTTCTTTGAGATCAGCGAGTGTAACATATACTGCTTGTTGTGGTTCTCAGCTCGTAATTTGTGCTGGACGAGCATTGTTGATAGTTGTTGCTGTTGAAGCACTTCGGAGGAGTGCATCCTCTACTGGGCAGTTTATAGTTGCGTATCGGAAGAGATGGCTCGGGGCAGCAACTGATGTCACTGCAGTCCCTCTGTCCCGGAGGTCCTGGTAAAAGACATCGTGAAGGAAGCTGCGCATGATTTCACAGAGTACCTTTTTTTGTTCTTATCTCTCTTGCCTGTGTTGAATACATAGATGAGAAAGAAATGGGGAATGGAAATGGGGGAGATAATGATCAAGAAAAACAGATATGGGAATATAACTTTGATTCTACCGGGAGAGGTGGTTCACGGCATCAATTGATGCCGTGCAGTGCCTCTGACTGGGAGGTCCTACGTTCAAGTCCCGACCGTGGCAGGATTTTTTGACACTAGCTTGTCAGCGAGGTCGAATTCAGTCGCTGTTTGGAGGAGGTTTCTAGCGGTCGGCTTCTCTGATCGGTAGTTTTCCATGGTTTCTCTGGTCAACACTAGGCGAATGTCGGAGCAGTACCCTAACAAACGGATAACGGACTGCGCGCGATCTTTCCTTCCTCTTTCTTGTCCAATCCTCACCACTTATACTTGCACTCACTACCACTAACAGTCCTTACACTACGACACATGCCGGGAGGCTGGTCGGGAGCTTAGAGCTTGTCCCGGCTGGGACGGTGCCCCGCTAGTGGGGCGCCTACATCAATTTTTTGTGTGCTACCATGCGAGACAGGTGGTGCACTGGGGAATGTGATCTTCATCTCTAGGGTCTTCAAATTAGACTCTGTAGTTTCAGATATAATTTATATCGCGCATTTGGGTGAGGTGTTAATGATTGAGTTCTACTGTGTATACTTCCAACGAAGTGACGTTTTGCGGGTCCACTTTTCTTTTCAATTCCCCGTAGAGGTGTACCTTTATGCCGTATGTTGCGATAGCATCTTTTTCGCCATTGCTATTTATGTTCTGATTAGAGACGTATCTACGGTATGGACGATATGGCACGTGCCACGGGCGACACTCACAAGGGGCGCTATTTGGAGTATAACCGCTAAAACAAATAACAACAATCCTAATTTGATTTACCCTGACAAAATGAAATTCTATCCTTGCCATGGGGACCTGAATGTCTACTAAATTGCGGGAGATGGAACTTTGGAATTGGCAGCTACTGAGGACATGGTGCGCGGTTGCCAACCTCACAAGCGCGCGATGTCTTCCGCCTTCACTACAGCTGTTCACGGCTATTCACGTTAACAACCACGCGACACTACTACCTGACAAGACTGTGAACTGAGCTCTCACCAACTTGAATGAGTTTCCCATTTGAAAACATAAGCTTAATCGGAAATCCTACTCGTCGTTTACACCGCTAGCGGTGGATCAGTGCATCAACTGATGTCACTGCAGCGCCTCTAACCGGGAGGTCCTAGGTTCGAGTCCTGACGGCGGCAGGATTTTCGACACTAGCTTTTCAGCTAGGTCGAATTCAGCTGCTGTCTGAAGGAGAATTCTAGCGGCCGGCTGCTCTGATCGGTAGTTTTCCGTGGTTTCTCCGATCAACCCCAGGCGAATGCCGGAGCAGTACCCTACCAAACGAGCCACGGACCGCGCGCGATCTGTCCTTCCTCTTCCTTGTCTTATCCTCTCCCCTTACACACACTCTTACACTAACATGCACTACACTACCACATATTTCGGGAGACCGGTTGGGAGCTTAGATCTTGTGCCGGCTGGGGCGGCGTCCCGCTGGTGGGAGAGTCCTGGTTAGGGGGAAGCCCCACTAGCCGACGGTAGGTCGGCGCCGGATCTCGCCATCCAGCGGGGGAAGATCACCGCCATCTCCCGATAAAAAAACATGCACTACACTCACGGGACTAATGACCGAAGTAGTTGACGCGGCCGGAAACACGAAAAAATCAATCAATCGTCGTTTACAATCTTTCAGGGCTTGTTTCATTTGGGTCCGAGACTATGCGCTGCGTCCCACGCTCGTAAGGCCTCATTCACAATGTAAACTTAAACGTAAACGTAACGTTTAAAAACCTACAAATGAGTTACAAAGCGAGACCATTCACAATGCCTTGACGTAACCGTAGACGTAAGTTCGTAAACCTAAGAGTTCACAAGCTCCAAGTTTTTACGTGAAGTTTTCGTCGGAATTCTACCGAACACCAATCAGAGAGCAGCGCGGAAGATTCAGATTGTGTTGAGGTAGTTTGTGGTTATGTCATTTTGTTATTGTAATGTAGAAAACTAGTTTGCGAACAGTTTTGATGCGTGTAGTGAATTCAAAGTAAGAATTTGGGCATTTTTTATTGTGACTTTAAGTTGACATGGTGAATAAACTAATTATGTTCGGCGAATTACTCGTGAATTTGGTACAAGAATCCTTGTTTATACGATAAAGGAAATGCCGTCACTACTACAACAGCTACTCGCATGTGTATATAACGACAAATCGATAGAAATCTCAAAGAAAAGGCTAGAAACTATGGTGGAAAGATCTTTCCACCGTGCTAGAAACGAATCGATTAAGTTTCAGTACGTTGGATTCTGAATGGTTCAGCTGAACTTACGTTCCAGCTTACGTTCGTCATTGTGAATGCTTGTTTTTATGTTTAAATTTTACGGCTAAGTTTACAGCTTTACGTTACGTTTAAATTTGCATTGTGAATGAGGCCTAACCAAAACATGCATGTGGCTATTCATCGGCAACGCGGGGCGGCAGTTGCTGATGTAACTGATACCCGATTGGCCCAACATATGCCGTCGCCATGGAAACGCGGAGATGCGTAATTATCCATACCAAACTCTCATCTCCCGCAGTATTGTCGCGAGCCCTTTCTGGACGTCTGATCTCCCTATACTAGGGTTTTTCTAACGTGGCAGCTGTGGGTAGTATCTCCAAGATGGAATTCGGCACGACGTTTTCCTCATTCTCAGTCCTGCCACTTGAGTCTCTTGATCTGCAGCACTGCTTGATATGGTCGTGATCATGCGATATCTTGCGGCAGGACCAATGAAGACGCAAAAAGTCGTGCCCAATTCCACCTTTAAGATACTACCCACAGATTTCACATTTTAAAAAAAAGTATAGAGCTTAACCAGCACGACTCGGCACGGGCTGGTCCAATCCTTGGTCTCACACGGAACGGAACGGCAAAATTATCAGGGCTGCCTACCCCTGCTTCCGAATGAATTCAGTCCTCGCGTTTTCGCTGTTCCTTTTCCTGTGCCGCGTGTTTTTATTTGCAATTTTATACCACGTAAAGAAACTAGAAGAATACTAAAAAAGACGTGATAATGGAAATCACAGTGGATAACATTGTAATAAATATAACTGAGAATCCAAGCGATGATTCCAATTATTCAGAAGATAAGTGTGTAAATATATAAGATATATCCATCTTGGAGATATAAATATATATCCATCTTGGAGATACTACCCTCAGCCGCCACGTTAGAAATACCCAAGTATATTTAACGTTTACGCACACAGAATAAAAAGAGGAAGAGACAGAAATGTTCTATGAAGATCTTCAGAAATTAGTCGATCAAATGTCAAAACAGGAATTCTTAATTATTTAGACGATTATTCGCAAAAGTACGGACAGAATCGAGATACAGAGGTTGTCTTTAGAATTCTTTACACTAAGAATAATCGGTAATGAAAATCTTTTGACTGATTTTGCTACAATGAATAGAATGATAATAAAAAGCATATAATGCCAACATAAAGAAATTCACGAAGAAACATGGATCTCTTCACACAAAATTGGCTTTTAATTAAATCGACCAAGCCCTTACAAACTTCAACATAAGATTAATAGAAGATGCCAGGGTACTTGGAGATCCAAATTGTCATACTGACTAATTTCTTTTCAAAGCAGTAGTGAAACAAAAGTTAGTGTTTATCTGTGTATCAATTAGAAAACTGTGTAAAAACTGCGTTTATCTGTGTTGCAAGACAAGGTGATCCAATATCTTCCTTAATTTTCCTTTCTCATATATGTAGTATAGAGGAAGTTAGGTAATACTGTACAAAATCGATGACGAGATTTTATTGGAAATAATCTTTTGTGCTGGGGTCTCTGATTTTTCTAAAAACAAGGATTGACAATATTTGTACTCCAAAAATGTAATGTTTGCACAAAGAAGATGGAATAAACACAATTTTAAATAAGGGGCATTTCTATCAGGTATCAAACTTACCTTAGAGGTTCATGGATGCACATTGTTATGTTATTGTAAGCTGCAGCAACCCTATTTTCTAATGTGGGCTCTAATTCAATATTGGCTACAGTGCTGTATTATCTAGATATATGAATAGCTCTATTAGACACACTTTTAATTTTATTCTTGATAAATATAGTTTTATATTCAAAGTAGTCTTCGCATCTTAATATTGACGACCCAATGCTTGTGGTTCTTGTTATTCTGTCCTAACTTTTGTCATTTCTATCTTATCGCTGTAGGTCATTTACCCTTGATAATGAATAGGTCACACTGATGACCTCAAAGGAAATTAATCCACACTGTTATGAGTAGTTGAGCATGTGTGTAGTGTATTCCCATTTACAAATATCTACATGGAGAGTGTCTTCTTTTATAAATTTTATTCGCTTTCAATATTTTTCAGTGCTGAAAATAATGAACAAAAATTATTCGTAAGTTTTTATTTTCTACATGTTTGAATCATTTATGGGTATTGAAATTTCTCTGGAATTGATTAGTATTGTAGGAAACTATTTGCTATAAAGAAACGAGAAATATTGTGGTGCTGTAGCTTAAGTAGTTTGTTATGATATCTCCGAAAACATATACGTAGTGCATCACACGTGTTTAATCGTGTTTCTTGATTTTTATATTTTGTTTGCTTCGTGTAAATTTTTGTTTTTTTTTTCTTGCAATGATTTTGCGATTTTATTCCAACAAGTTTTGGGGATGACACATGACTCCCGTGATCTTCCACTTTGTAACAACCATTGAATGGAAGTTTTTCTCTTATTGTTAATTAGTCGCATTCTACGTACTTGCGTAGCAAAGAGAATGTATTGTAATGTTATTACGGTAAGTGGCGATATTTCGATTGATTGATTTTTTCGTGTTTCCGGGCGCGTCAACTGCTTCGGTCATTAGTCTCGTTAGTGTAGTGTATGTTTTTTTTCGGGAGATGGCGGTGATTTTCCCCTCGCTGGATGGCGAGATCCTGCACCGACCTACCGTCGGCTAGTGGGGTGACCCCCTAACCAGGACTCTCCCACCAGCGGGGCACCAACATTAAATTTTTATTTTAAATGCCCCAGAAAGGTTCTTGTTTATTTTTTAAAAGAATATTTGTTGACCTTCATTTTGAGTCCTTAAGATATTCATATGCGTTTTAAAATAACATTCGAAAAGCGTTCGTGAAAAAAGGCTGTTAGAACTATTTTGCATTTTTCGAGGAATAATTTACTCGTAAATACGCTCTACATTTCATCGATCTGCTGGGAAGTTCATTGTAGTGGCCGCAAACGGTCGTTTGCGTGAGAGTACATCGTTCAGTTGACAATTCGATGCCATCTGCTCAAACTGTGTGGTCGTCAAATTTGGCATCATAACTTTAATCTCCACTAGCAGCATTCAGGAGGAAGAAGCAACGATGGCTTTTTGCAGATACTGTATGCACATGCTATAGCCAATATGTGATTCATTAGTATTCCACAAGGTTATATGCTTGTTTCATAAATGCTTTGAAACGTCTTTACATATCACTCAAGTAGAAGGAAAATGAGTGAGCTATAATTTAATTAGATTTAAATGAAGTAAAAAGAGTATGGTAAAAAATGTTGAGAAATTGATTTACATGTTTGCATTGCTGTTAAATGATGCAAAATAAAATCCAAACGAAGAAGTGTTTTTCTCATGAATTTTAGTATCCGTCCCGAAATATTATTTTTGTGTTTCTGTAGCAATGTTGGAAGTTTGTAGTTTCTCATGCTCTCTGACCAGAACACTAATTTCAACTACAAACTCGCTCATTCAGGCAAATTAACATTTTGTCGTAAATTGTAGGGATCGAAGATGTTATATATTAAAATTGGCAGAATATTCAACTAAATCAAGTGTGATAGAACTAGTAATAACTAATGCTATGCATTCCTTTACGCACTCTTAGAAATGGGAGGAATCGTATGGAAACTTATCATAAGACTTTTTGTTTTATTTAATTTATCTGAAAATGAATCGAAAGGAGCTCCAGTGATTTAGAAAGTTCCTGTAATCAAATTTTGATCTGTGTTCATTACAAAGGGCTTTATTAACTTACGCGAGGGCGTCATAGCAGGTTCTTACTCGACTTCATTTTCCGTTGTCTACCTTCCCAGTGTCACTGTGTTGTAAATAGAAGTTTTCGACAAACGGGGAAAGATGAAAAATATCTAGACGATGAGTGACCGAATCCATTTAAATGACGATGCGCAGGTATGAATGAAAGGGAAATGGAAATGTTTCAATTTATTGTAAATTTTTCTTAATGCCAGTTTTAATACAAATTTGTCAGACAAGTTGTGATATATTTAGAAAACAAATCACCCATACGCCAAAAATATTTCAATACCTGTAATTATTACAAAATGTCAAGGGGTTCTTAAATGTCTTGGGTACCTGTGTACTAATTTATTGAATACAAAATGCTACATCCCGCAAACATAAAGCAACACACGAAAAACTGAACAATATAAGATAGTACTAGTACTAGAATTTTTGAAAAATTATACGCGACCTTATTTCAAAATCTATTTATAAGAAATAGATGACATTAATGGAAAATCTCTATCTTCATAACTGTAGTTGTAGGAAGACACCGAAAAAAATTCGAATCTTTGGAATCTTCGAAAAATCAGTTTTCAACAAAAATGAGACCTGCACCATTCTATTCAACGTCCTTTTCACTACCCCCAAAACATTAATAAAAAACGATGGAGCCATTTTTTTGAAAATTTTGAAACAGTCCTAGGGGCTTCATGTAAAATACCCCCCAGAATTAAAATATCGATTTCGAATTCAAGGGACCGCGATATCAGTCAGATTGATTGGGGAATATCAATTTTGCAGAAAATCGTCTGTACGGTTTATCCTCTAGAGTTGTTTACGGACGGTCAGGCAGACAGACGTTTTGCCGTCATTCGATTTTTCGGTATCAAGGACCACAAAACATGGATTCTGGCTAAAGCACGTGTTAGCGTTTTTTTTCTAAATTTAGCCTCTGGATTTATCCACTTTTTCGTTGCCAAGGCCTGTAATTTTTGATGAGGAACATTCTCCGTTTTTCCGCACAGCATTACATAACGTTATCTCTACTGCGCAAGTGATAGCGAGAAAGTGAAACGGGCAGAGCTGCGTTGTTGTTTCATACGTATACTTGGGTTTTTCTCACCTGGCCGATGACACTTCATCAGCTGTTACGATGTTATCCAATCGAGAGCTAAAACATCATCATGGTGAAGTTTAAACTCCCGATTGTTTGAAATCGTAACAGCTGATCAGCATCAGTCAAATAAATGTAAAATATGCCCTCCTTTTTCTTTAAATTTGTTCACAATTGAGGCCTTCGGGTATTCGAGAATTTCTGACATTATACAAAACGAAAAGTATTAACTTACTACGGCTCTCTTGTAAATAAGAAACATGGGCTCTCTTTATATCATATTAGTTTTAGAATCCAGAAAATTGACAATAAAAATACATTCATAATTTATGTTTCATTAGTTATGTGTAGCACACTTCCACTAATACGATCGTTGCAATTTCGTAGGTAGTGTGAAATGTCAGTTATCACTATTTCCGTCCGAACGCCTCAATTGTAATTATGTAAATGTAAATATTTAAATGGTTAGGCGGAAGAGCAGGCCCTACGGCCTGAGCCTCGCCAGTAATAAAGAAATTATTATTATTATTATTATTATTATTATTATTATCACTATCACAATTTCACAATTTAACTTGTTTCCACTCGTGCATCTCGGTTACCATGAACAAGAGATACACGTTCCAACTGTCATAATCAGCACTGGATCAACCATCAATGTTCAGAAACTTCCTCACGATGTTACATGCGTCCAGTATGACAATCTTCTGCATCCGGATGTACAACCCCTTCTTCAGTTGCAGTTCAGCCAGGGATTCATGTAGGAACTTCGGAATTTCGCCAGTGGTGCCTAGAATTATTGCTAGAATTGTCACCATTTCCACGTCGCTCCACATTTCCATATTATTATTATTATTATTATTATTATTATTATTATTATTATTATTATTATTATTATTATTATTATCAGCCAGGTTACAGAAACCCAAGTATATACAATGGCGCAGTTACGCGCCTGAGGAGGCAGCGTGCCCGCGTGCGGGAGACGGGGAGGGGCGTGGGATGCGAACGAGGAAGCGGTCTCCTCGGCGGCGCGGCGCTGCGAGGCGCACCGGTCCAGGCGGCGCGGCGCGGCGCGACGCGGGTCGGCGACCGAACGAGGGAGCCTCTCTCCGCCAGGGACTCGGAGGCGGGCGGCGCGGCCAACGGACCGCGGGCCGAGGACCGCTATCGCCCAGTCACTACCAAAACGGTCTCGTAGGCGTCAGGACGCTAGCATGGGATTTCAACACTAACAGGAACGCACCATTCGCAGTGAACGTGATATACATTCGTAAATTCTGGGCTCCCTAGGCTAGCTGAGAAGCCTGAAGACTGCAAGAGCAGAAAAAGTATATAGAAATAAGTCACAATTTGTTTGTAAAATACATGAATATTTTATCACTTATTTTCATGATCAATTATAAAAATACTTAGAAATACTAAGAATACTTTCTTAGAAATACTAAGAAACAAGGCAAATCTCTCCTTCTTTCAGTACATCTTATTTAGAATCTTAAATTTAGATAAAAAAGATATTAAATTCACGGTAAGCCAATGACCATGAACATCAACGTAATTAAAGCCACACGTCGAAATCGGTACATTAAATAATACTCGGCACAGAAATTTTGTATAGAGTCGAATGATCGTTTCATACATTATTTCAAAAGTATACATATATACCTTTTGCGGCACTCACACGCAACCAACCTTAATAAATGTGGTCTCTAAATAAAGAGAATTTCACGGAGACGTGAAGAATTGCACTTGGCTTTAAAAATATGAAGGATTCGTTTAAAAAAAACCTATATAAATATTTATGTCAAATGCAACACGCAACACTCGGTCGTACTTTTTAAACTATATCGTTAAATAACTCTTAAACAAAGCATTTTAGGGCCTTTAAAACTAAAAGTTTGAGTACAGAGGCTTTAAAGAATCGTTTCACACCTCGTTGTCTGCAGGATGAGATCTTTGTGAAGATCCTATTACATTTTTGCTGGTTCAACGATCCTCGATTCTACCCGAATGTAGAATTGGCAACTGTATGTGAAATTAAACTAATTATTTGATATTATACGCGATTGAATTACACGATTGTACCTCTCTGCTCGGTAATCATGTTAAATAATAATAGTTTGTATTGACAAGGGTGTATTGTATTGTTATCAATTACAAAGAGACATATAGAATAAGTGACGAAGGAGAAGAGGGTCTCGAAGAAAAAGATCTATTACAGGCATAATATGGTAATCGAAAAATAGGGAAGAGGGTGGGGTTTAACATGCGAGAGTTCTCGCACGGGTACGCAAGTATTAAGTAAAAAGGTCGTGCAGAATGAATGCTTTATTGTTTCGTAAATCATGAGTGTCGAACAATTATGTGGAGTGATGAAGTTAATAGTGGTGACTGGTGCACTTTTCTTAAGAGTAGGTATGCCAATGAGGTCAACTGCATAAATTATATAAAAATGCAACGTACAACAAATTACATTGCATCCGTCGGCTTTCGATGGGAAAAAAGAAATATCTATCGGTTCGTTTTGCTCCTTCAGACAGATTTCCGCAATCTCACGTCAAGAGATCCCCCAATCATTTGAAGAGATGCCTGTAGATTGTAGTTAAAGAGGAAGACTTACTCCATTGAGAAGAATAGCATTATCAATATACGTTTCGTCTTCTGCCTCATGAGCGCTGTGAAATATGGACAATTAACGTGATAGGAAGAAAGGCTGTCAGTTTCTCAGAGCGATTTTGCATCGTCTAAGAGCGGGAATTGTTTGAAACTCGATGAAAGTATATTTACTTTTGTAGTTGTCAACTAAAATACTATACATTTTCCCGTAAACATGAGAGCAACGTTTTTGTTCGGTTATTTTATTCAGAAGAAGAAAATGTGTAAGGGTGACTTTCCTGCCTTGCCTCTCTTGATTGATAATGAAAGGCAATGCATGCTCTTAAAAACTGCATTCGTTTCGCTGGACGTTTTGTGTGTCTTGTGGTAGACGTTTGTATGTTGTTCTT
This sequence comes from Teleogryllus occipitalis, assembly GCA_011170035.1. Classification (NCBI taxonomy): domain Eukaryota; kingdom Metazoa; phylum Arthropoda; class Insecta; order Orthoptera; family Gryllidae; genus Teleogryllus; species Teleogryllus occipitalis. The sequence continues at coordinate 20,512 of BLKR01005022.1, forward strand.
AGACCACATTGACATAGACGTGAAACATTGGAGTTGGCGAACTTTCACGGTTATGTATTATATTTATGTTCACGTTCAGCGATGATTCAATAACATGGCGCCACGCTTTTGAATATACCTTGCGTGTACGTTTAAGTGTAATTGTGAAATACCATTTTCTTATCCAGAGATTGGACATCCGAATTATCCAATCTTTCGAATCACGAGAGAGATCACTTTTGTACTTACTCATGTCACTCGAATCCTTTGAGTCTTTTTTTAAATTATTGGTAAAGGACTTGATTGTAACGTCTCACCTGATTATACACTTTAACCGTGCAGCCAGTAATATCCTGCATAACACTTATTAATGCAGTGCCGTAAATGACCCAGTCCTCCTCTCAAAGGGTGTTAAAATTATGCTAATTTGCCAAAAGTTTTTAAGAAACAAATTGCAAATAAAATGTGTATTAAAATACTTTTCAGAGTAAAAAGCAGCACCCATGACAACAGTGAGACTCTGAAATATGTTTCAAACGAGTCAAAGCAGGATTGTTGGGCAGTTTTTTTAAATTTAGTATTTAAGTACTTCACCATAATACTTTGTAAATAAGTACTTAAGTACATACTCAAAACAGGAGTTCATTAGGTTTTGAAACGCTAAAGGCATAAGTATTAAAATACTTCAAATACTCAAAATAGAAAGTACAATAATTTTGTATAATTACTTTTTATTGCAACAATATATTGCAATTGTCAATTACATTTAATAATTCAATTACAATTAATAATTGACAGTCATACATTTCTGAACAAAAACTGCAAATATATATAACACTTTCAAAAATAAAACAATATCAAAAATATGTCGAAGTCAAATAAATGGAATTTCCTTTTAAAATTAGTTTTCAACCAAATCATCAGAAAATGAGCTTCTATTTGGCGATTGTATAAAACCTGTAAATGAAAAGAGTCTTTCAACTGGCGCGGAATAACATAAACTAGTGTTATAAGGACTAAACGCATTTTTATTGTCAGACAATTGTCCAGTATTTTGATTGTCCAGTATGTCCAGTATGTTGATTTACCGGCAGAGTCAAACAAAAAGAAACTATCTTCGTCATCGTCATTTGTATTATTATAGTATTTCGGTGTTTAAATACGCCTTTTTATGTTACACATGTTAAAAAACAACAAAAATACAGTCTTCCAAATACAAAATGTATTAAAAACACGTATTTTAAATACGAATATTTAAAATAACCCTGGGTACAACGTATTATAAAATTCGGAAAGCTTGGTTCTAAAATAATTATTCAATATTTTCATTTTATCATGCTTTTAAAATAATGTTCATGATTAAAACTTCGTTATATTTCAGACTAGAATTTGATGGCGGAACTTTTTAATAAATGTATAGTTTATGAGGGTATATTTAATGGGTAGCAGTAGTTGTGGGCGATATTTTTACTAATATCACTAATTACAAACTTTTATGTGTTTCATTTCTTTCTTTCTTTAAGTAAATTCTTAAGTTTTTTCGAAACACGATGTAATTTTAAAAGCTGTAGCCTACATTATTGGGGTATCAATTATTTTAAATATGCCATTATTATTTTCAAAAATACATTTATTGTAGGAATTTTCGTTTGTACAGTTTAACAATATTGTATGTACACTAGTTTTGATAATTATTTGAAAGTATTGCTTGATCGAAGAGTGCAAGTGCTCTCTCTAAATATTTGAAATTACAACCATTTTGTAAAGTGTTTTTTTGTACCTGAGATACGATCAAGGAAAACCCTTGTCTAACAAATTTACGTTTTTCTTCCTGATAGATTCTTTCATTCTTGCTAGATACATATAATTATAATTAACAAGTATTTTCAAAGTTATTAATTAATTCTTAAAATGTGTTAGTTAACACTTTGAAAACTATTATTCATTTCATTACTTAAGTGTTTTAATTTCATCTTGCACTCTATAAATTGCGTTAAAATATTTGAGTCGATCATTTACAACCTAAAATTTGTTTTCTTATTAAATTTAGACTCTTATCACTTATCTTAACACTTCTAAAACATTTTCGTTGTGAAGAAAAATATATTTGTTTGATATTACAAGAAAATCTCATCATGCAATCAATCTCTTCATGCAAAAAAGTTCAAAATCTTGAAGAATTTTAAATCATCCCCACTCAAAACAAAATTCACCTATTCTTCAGGAAAAATGTCTGGGTGGTCTACTTACCCATTCAAAATATATCCACAAATATCGAGAAAGTTCAATGTGTAACTCTTCTCTCTCTTTTTCGAAGACATAATTGTTCACAACCAAGTACAAACCAACAAACCTCTACGCTCGAAGTTGTATTTTCTTGATATAAATGTTTCTTATTCATCCAAATACTCGCGAATAAATGCTTAGTAACGCGTGGTAAGCGATAGTTTTTTCGGAGGCACCATTATTTTTGCAGGAGCAGAGCGAATCAGCTGGCGATCAAGTTTATCAAGCAATCTGCAAGGAAAAAATACATTTAATTGCACACACAGACACACACACACATTTATATATACCACTGGATTGGTGTGACACAAGGGTATGAAACAAAAATGAAGTAAAATAAATTGAAAATGAATTGAAGTAAAAGACTGCAAACATGTAATGTATTGTTGAAACAATTCGTCGGCCATTCCATGAATGGTCATATTTTACTTTTAATATCACTCACAAATTACTAAAGGAGTTAGGTTCTGGAATCAAATTTTTACTACTTTGGCATGTGATGCTATTGACATGTACTTGTTTTGAGTAAATCGAGTTCAACTGCAACAACTTGTTTCTAGTATCCAGCTCTTTTAGGATTTTGTGAGTGGCATTGAAAGTGAAATACGACTATTCCTGATATAACCGACGAATTATTTTACGTAAGCAACGAATACTTCGTGTTGTGCGGATATTTAAATTACATTAATTGACTTTAAAAACTCAAATTGAAACATTATTTGCTTGAAAAATTTCTGGGAACAGCACTCATTTGAATCTTATTGATAAAGTGGAGTATGAAGAATTCTAACAAAACAAAGTAAATAGGCTCAAGTGGTGTCTCTAAAGGAAACTAGTAGTTCTAGAATGGCACATAGTTTCTCGTATTTACTTATATCGATTGCGGAATACAACTTTGTAACAATTGCGTATTGCAACTTGCATTCTACTAATTCTTCAGACATCTCTTGAAAGAATATCTTCGCAGAAGGTAGGTAGGAGATTTAAATAGGTAATTTTTGAAATTTCAGTGTTGTTAATCAACATCGGGCTTATGCCATATTCAAATGATTTGGGTGTGTAAAATGAAATCACAATCAATGTGCTGTACCTTACATTTGTGAAAAAACCGTGAAGTTTGTCAAAAGTAACTACTAAGAGCTATACTTCAGAAATATTAACTTTTTGTTTGGTTCCTAATTATTACATTATCGTTTCTACGATAGTGTTATAAGTCAATACGAATCAATACACTGATCATTAATAAATATTTTCTGCAGAGTGGCGATTTACCCTCATGTTCAATTCAAGTGAATTTTTGAATGATTATGAAGCATGTATTTATTACTAGTATTTCCAATATAAAAAATATGTGTACATATATAAAAATATACATTAACAAGTGAAACGTGAGGAGAAACTGACCGAATATGATATACCTTTTTAAATACGTTGTTGGTGATTCTAAATGCCCAAATCAAACGTATTTTTAAATTTCCAAATTGTCATTAATTTTTGATCTGTTGATTCCTCTTTTGTTTTAGACTATCGCAAATGCATGTAACAAGACCCACTAAATAATAGCAATATGAGGGAATGACTCATATTCACATTGACAAAGATAAACGTAATTAAAAAAATATTTACTCAAGGACAGAATGGTTACTATTCAATTTTTGTCACTTAATTGCAGGTTGAAACTGCAGGTTGAAACTGCAGGTTGAAACTGCAGGTTGAAACTGCAGGTTGAAACTGCAGGTTGAAAACTGCAGGTTGAAACTGCAGGTTGAAAACTGCAGGTTGAAAACTGCAGGTTGAAAACTGCAGGTTGAAAACTGCAGGTTGAAAACAGAAAAATCAGAAAAAGAGGTTCATTGAAGGTAAAGATCATAGAAGATGATTGAAAGCAAAACGTCACCAATATCATAACCATCATCACCACTAACAACACAAATAACTGTTTTATTTTCAAGGATTTGTCTGAAATAATGAACATACAATTTTCAAAAGTAAAACTTCCCGATTATAAGGACTCCCAATTTTTATAGTGTTTAAAGAATACTATCTTTTAAGTATTTATTATGTAGTGATTCTTGAGAACTTAATTTTATGGCACATAATTGAACGTTAGAAATTTTCAAAATTAAACAGAAATAAGATCATTTTTATCTTACAAAATGTTCAAATTTCGCTACAATCCTCGCACGGCCATCAATAGCATTAAGTGAATTTTAGCCTTTTCTCCATATGAAGTCTTTGAAAAGATTTGCTTAAATATGACTGTGAAAATAATACAATCAGAATCGTATTTCTCATAAACATAATTGTCATCAGTATTCCTGCAAATGAGGTTCTTCGACATTACAACTACATATTGTCTTTTCCTCTTGATTATTTGCTTAGCTCAGGAAACAATAGTTTTCTTCTTGGTAACTTTGCGTTTACTTCGATCACTTTTGCCAATTTGATCCCTTTGCAAGTATTCTCGAAGCTTTTCTTTCTCTCTTTGCTTTTCTCTTCTTATTGGCGTCTGTGTAGTGTAGTAGTGACTAATACTGCTGAACCAGGCCGTGAAAACTATTAGAAGGAAGAGCTAGTTCTTATTTGTACAGGACCTATCTCAGACACACACTCCAGACTATTTAGACTCCTATCTCACTCACACTCCAGATGATTTAGAGATAAAACGCAACGAACAAACAGAAAGAAGCGATTTTAAAAGAGATAAAGACGCAATTTGAGACACTTGACATTACGATTGTCATTGTATCTCGAAATGAGCACAGCCATTCTTTTTAAATGTTCTTTCTCAAATAAAGTAAGAAGATAATCGAAAAACAAAAATAGGTATCCCGCCGCCGTAGATATCTTAGCTGCTGAATGAAATGACCAACATACGGTGGACGTGTGTTCCAAATTCGCGTGTCACGGATGTTTAATTTTCTTATTGTAGAACAGAAGACTCCATACATATTTCCACGTGTCCCTCTTAACTACCACTTATTCCTTAACACTCATAGTGGCGAATTGGAAAAGTATTAGGGGACTTAAATTAGCTGCAACGAGTGTGAACGGAAACAAATGAAATGACACCCTTGCCATATAGCGTTGAGCAGATTTGCAGCCAACGCGGGGGTTTGAACACTTGAAAGGGTGAGCAATGAACTGAAATAAACAGAATTAACCGCTGTCAAAGAAGATTATTTGCCTCGAGGAAGATTTTCAGAAATACTCTATCTTGAACATCAATAATGTACTCAACAAAAAACTCACAAAATCACAAAACATCCAAAAAGTTGCTTGACCATTACAATTTTGCTACTAAGGTATGAGGCGTTGATGGACAAGATTCAGTCATTATACTTCCTAAAGATCTAACTCTCCGTCCCCCCTTTCTTTATTTCATTCTTTCTTTTTCTTTTCTTTAATTCTTCTCATTTCATTTCTTAAGATGTTTTTAAAATTAGGTAACTATGTCAATTCTAATTTTATATTTTTCTTGTACCAGAAAACTGATGATGATGGCTAAGCCATCGAAAGCTGCTATTTTTAAAATAAATACTATTGTTGACAATGACAACGCCTTCAATCATTTCAATCATTATACTTCCGCTAACATTTCAAGATATTTCAAACATATATTGACTCCGTTAGTTGCAGTTTCAGGGTTATCCTAAAATGAGCGAGTATCTCACATTTGGTCATTTCCCCTCTTATTAAAAAAATAATTTTGGGCAAACTTTCCCTAATACAGGGGTGTCCAACTTGCAAGTCGTCAAGTGCCACAACTAAAATATTTAATGTGGTTGCTGGCCATATTCACAGCACGCGGGCGATCCATACCTGACTTCCTCGTATTGTTGACATCGGCTACTCAGAAATGGGAGGGGCAGAAATAGAACCAATATCTGACCGCACAATGTATGACGCAGGGGAACTCATTGGGATGCTATTGAATTTCTGAATTTACTAGAAAAAAATTTTAAATCTAAACAACCTATTTTTACATTAATGGAGTGTTGATCCCGCCAAGGAGCGTGCATTAGGCTCCCAATGTTCTCGGCCGAAATGTATGCAAGGGTCTTTCACTTTTGACTATACTTGGTTTTTCTAACGTGGCGGCTGAGGAACCAATCTCCAAGACGGAATTCGGCACGACTTTTTGAGTCATTCTATCCTGCCGCAACATGTCGCATGATTGGCAGCACTACTTGATTCGGTCGCGATCATGCGACATCTTGCGGCAGGAACAAGAAAGACGCAAAAAGTCGTGCCGAATTCCATCTTGGAGATACTACTCTCAGCCACCACGTCAGAAAAACCCTAGTATAATAACTAGACATCGGATGTTTAGGCACTAAAAAGTCGTCTTTTAGGCGCCTAAAAAGGCGCTGAAAAAGTCAAGAATAAGGAGAAAAAAGGCACCGTCATAAGAGTCATATACAATAAAATGGAATAATTGTATTTTTTTGTCTATATTATTTTGTAAACTTAAATGCACAAAACCAGTTCGTGTATTTTAATGTAAAACTAGATTTACACATTTACAACTCTTCTACATTTTATTCTTAATAGTTTCCATTAACCAGTAATATTTACATATTACCAGTAACTTTTCAAGGATCACAATTTCAAATTTGCGACGACTGGGAGACAAAATAAGTTTGAATGCGGAGAAGGATATCTGAACAATGTGACTGGCATATATTTTAGCAATCCAACAGTAGCACCACTGAAACCTTCTGGGAATTTATCTTTATTTCCACTTAAAATTTCGGTTCTCTCGGTGTATCGTCCATGTTCTCAGATCATGGCTGGTATTTATGAAATAGGGAAATGGAGAAAAATCAGTTGGTATACTTTCAGGAATTCTCTCGTAATTTAAAATACCAAGATGTGAATTAAAGATTTCGTAACGATTGGTCACGTTGAACCATCACCGATTTTTATGATTTAATCCGATATGTTAGCATTGTATATAAATATAATAAATAAACGGCAAAAAAGTTCTAAAAAGGTATTTATGCAAAGAATAGGCATTTATGCTAAAATAAGTAAAAATAAGCATTATAAAACTTCGTCATATGTCATCATTTGTCATGATTCGAGGACATATATTATCAGCCTTTGAATAAGTTCTCTAGAAAAAAATAGGCATTTCCCTAAACATCCGATGTCTAATAATAACCTTACGTGGGCCGCCACAAATGGCACCGCGGGCAGCCAGTTGGACACCCCTGCCCTAATATGAAGTAGGTAAAATTAATACCTAGTAAAACCACACGGGGGCCTTGTCCTCAGGCCCTTTGTCATTCAGTCTAGACCTCGAATGATCCTTAAAACGACTCTGGTCAGGACCCAGTGTTGGTGACGGCTCCGCAGTAAACAATAAGAGGGTGGACAGACGCCTAGAACTGACAGTCACTGATGAGAAGCGACCTCTGGTAAAGTACATTGGAAAAGAAAACTAACTAGGTGAAGATGACAAGGAGGCAACGAGTTAAGTAAGAAAAAACGATATGTCTAAAATAATTTATGGAATATAACTTTTGGACTTAAGAGAGACTATTAGTGACTGAGAGAGATGATGACTATGAATGGGAAAGAGTAGGTAAAGAAGAAAGGTCAGAATGATGGAAAGAAGAGAAGATGATGGTGGAAAAAACAGAACTAGTAAGTAATAGTCGTGTGAAATTAGGTTACAATAGGATATATCACATACTTTTTCTTCTTATTGGACATAATATACTTTGTGCAAGACAAAAATCTTTCTTCAGTTTTGCAGTTTTGAAATAAAAACTTAATGCAATTTTCGAAAAGACGGAGAGATAGCTGAAAATGGAATTAGCGCCATATTTTTTGCCTTCCATTGATGCATATGAGGAGAAAATTTAAAGAAAATAAAAAAAATTAAAAATTGCTTACATTTCGCGCAAAATTACGCGAAAGCTATTCATATCTTCTAAAAATTGAATATGACATTATTTCATGATCTTTCTTTAAGGAACATACTTCATTGAGGATACAAAACTCTGTTTTCAATATTATGCTAGTTGTACGAAGATCCCAAAATATAGCACTTTTGTCATTTTCGAAAAATCTGGAGTTTCAACGAACATGAGAGCTGCATCATTCTCTTACGCGTCCTTTACGCTATCCAAGGACTAAGTTTAATAAAAAAAATTGGAGCCATTTTCGAGAACATATTGAAAATGTTAAGATTTTATGCAAAGTATCACCAAAAATCAAAATACCCGTTTCAAAATTCAAAAGGTCTGGAGCTTCTTTAAATCTTTTTATTTTCTTCTAACAAAGTAAGGGCAAGAAAGTAAAAAGGCGATGTAAGCTTCCGCGGCCAGAGTTACGATCTGGAGTGTTCGGGTGAGGCCGGGTAGAAGACTGAGGTACCGACGTTTCGATCATCGTAATGTAATCTTCTTCAGGGCTAGAGTTCTCGTCGTCTTCTCCAGGGCCGGAGTACGGAGTACAGCTCTGAAGAAGACCACGATATGATGAACGAAATGTCGGCATCACAAACTTCGATGCGGCGTTTACCTGGACGGCCACTTGACGAGGGGGAGTGGCTAGGGAGGGGCGGTTAGAGGGGGAGTGGCGAGGGAGGGGGCGTGGCGAGGGAGGGGGCGTGGGCGAGGGAGGGGTGGCGGCGAGGGAGGGGGCGCGGCGTGAGGGAGGCGCGGCGGAGGGAGGGGGCGCGGCGGGAGAGGGACGTGGCGGGGGGTCGTGGCGGGGAGGGGCCGGCGAGGGAGGGGCGTGGCGAGGGAGGGGGCGTGGCGAGGGAGGGGCGTGGCGAGGAGGGGGCGTGGCGAGGGAGGGGGCGTGGCGGGGGAGGGGTGGCGTGGGGAGGGGTGGCGGGGAGGGGGTGGCGGAGAAGGGGGCGTGGCGAGGGAGGGGGCGTGGCGAGGGAGGGGGCGTGGCGTGGAGGGGGCATGGCGGGGGAGGGGCAATGGCGGGTTCGGGGCGTGGCGGGGAAGGGGCGGGCCGGGGTGAGTGTGCCCACCTGGAGGGGACGGGGGGCAAGGGGGCGGGGATTGGGGAGCGAGCAACCCTCGAGATGGGGGCTTACGGGGGAGTGGTGGGGCGTGGCGTGGCGGGGAATGGGCGGGAGCGTGGCGGGTCGGGGGGCGTGCCCACCTGGAGAAGTCGCGCTGGTCCTCCGCGACGGGGGGCAGCGCGCGCGGCGCGGAGTGCGCGCGTGGCGGGGCGCTGGCCACGGGGGAGGCGGCGGGCGCGCTGGGGGCGACGTCCTCCGGCAGCGCGGTGGGCGGCGGCGTGGGCGGCGTGGGCGGCGGGTGGCGGCGGCGGGGGCGCCGTGGCGCGGGCGGCGGCGGGCAGCAGCGCGACTGCGCTCCGGCGCAATAGCGCGCCAGCAGCAGCCGCCCCACGGGCAGCACGAAGAAGTGCACCAGCTCCACCAGGCTCAGCATGCTCACGCTCATGAACAGGCGCAGCGTTGTGCCCACGCCCACTGCGAGTGCATGCACACACGCCCCGCATCATTGGTTGATTAGAGATTCCGGCCGCGGTAACCGAAAGAGTAATGCTTGTTTTATCTCGGGAGGTGGCGGGGATCTTCCTTCGCTGGATGATAATATCTGGCGCCGACCTACACGTCGCTTCGGCCAACGGGGCTTTTCTCAACCAGATATCACCCCATCTGGTCAAGTTTATAATAATAATAATAATAATAATAATAATAATAATAATAATAATAATAATAATAATAATACTTATTATTATTATTATTATTATTATTATTATTATTATTATTATTATTATTATTATTATTATTATTATTATTATTATTATTATTATTATTATTATTATTATTATTATTATTATTATTATTATTATTATTATTATTATTATTATTATTATTATTATTATTATTATTATTATTATTATTATTATTATTATTATTATTATTATTATTATTATTATTATTATTATTATTATTATTATTATTATTAATATTATTATTATTATTATTATTATTATTATTATTATTATTATTATTATTATTATTATTATTATTATTATTATTATTATTATTATTATTATTATTATTATTTATTATTATTATTATTATTTATTATTATTATTATTATTATTATTATTATTATTATTATTATTATTATTATTATTATTATTATTATTATTATTATTATTATTATTATTATTATTATTATTATTATTATAGACGTCAGAAGATTGCAATTGTCCCAAAGAGAAAATTACATGGGTGGACCTTGGGAGCGTGTGAACGCGCCTGCACAAAAACAGTTGCGCGGGGCCGGGCGGGGCGGGGTGGGTGGGACGGGGCGGGGTGGGACGGGACGGGGGCACGGGTGGGCGGATGACGCGACGACGTGTGAAACGGTGGGCGGGCCGGGACATGCGAGCGGGAGAGTGTCGGGGCTGTGTCCCAACAGGGCTCAAAAAGCACTTGACCCCAAGCTCCGAATGCGCTTCTTTCCATCGAAAAGCTGTTCAGAATGAGGTGTTCAGAAGCTGTCCACAGAGGAGGGTAAAATAGGTATCGCTAAATTCATACATACTAATACTTCAAAAAACATTGCCCTTATTTAAAAAACATTTCATGAGTTTTTGAGAAAGCAAGTAGATTGACATATCCTTTGCCTCATGGACACTTGGACAAACTAGGAAATCCTAGAAGAGGATAATTTCGATGACTGGAATAATAATAGAATGTCGTACAATTTTTCGATCAGCACGAGCAAAATAAGATTCGGAATTTAGAACGAATTCTGATCGCGGATATACCCTTATATATTTCAGCAGATTTAAGAAGAAATACAAATTTAAATAAAGAAGAGAAAAATAAGAAAAATAAGTATAGTGTAAATTGAAATTGAAAAACTTTATGCTGTCAAGGCACCACCAGAAATGGTGTGGTATTCCGACAAGAGTAATTTTCTGATCCTGAATAATTAGTTTTGTAACTGAAGCTTTACATATACGCAATTAAAGTATTTCTAAATTGAGAATATTGTCTCTGGAAAGATGTGATGTGGAAGGGCTCTGCCGCCGGAGTCATGCGAATGATCTTGATTGTCTGGAAGACATCAGATCGAAGGCTGATGTGGAGTTTGCGATCATCCGGTCATGGCCCTTCCTGATTTCTGCCCTGTCGCATTGCGATCGTATTTCAAGCCTGAAGAAAACCACGACAGGATGATCTAAACGTAGGCATTACATGTTTTGACGCGGGGACAACCGGACAGTCAAGATCGCTAAGAAACGGAAAATATCATTAGAAATAGCCACCTTTACGAAGTGTATAGAGAGTATGCGAGTAATAGAAAACTGCCCGCTAATCCACATCACTAAGGTAAGGACTAGGAAACTATAACATTTCGTGAAATAAACATAATCCCGGTTAATATTTTGTGATCTATTCATGGTTCATTGTCTTTTACAAATTGCACGTGTTGCACGTGTTAACTCAACAAATTCTAAATGCAAAAAATATTGCAAATAAATGCTATTAAGATAAAACTCTTCTTGTGAAGGTAAGTGTGTTGACTCATAATTGTGTGACTAGATTTTTGATTTATTCCATAAAATCATCCTCAGAATGGTCCTAAATTGAAGTTGTTGCGTATGGGCAGAGCTCTGCTAATTTGTCCATTGCCCACGTTCGACGTGTGAGATTATGTTGGACAATTTTGAATGTTTTGAAATAACACACAAAGAAAAGTTACAATATACTTCATATATGAAATAATCAGTAGATACAAAATTCCGTGCCCATTATTTATTACATCTATACCATAATCCTTCCATTTTCTCTGGGCCTCACAAGGATCTGTGCATGAGATATGTTGGTAAGTTGTGTACAATTAGGAAATGGACTCCTATGCCGAGAACAATGATGCAAGCATTGAGATGGAATGTGTAGGTAAATATGTACATCCAAAGTTCAGTAAAGTGAGAAGGTGTTTCAATGCGAGCTTTCTTCTACAAAATAATTCAACACGGGGTGTAATTGCAGATAAACACACTTGTATTTCCTCATCCACGGAATAAACGCGCAAGTTTAGTTGTTGAGACAGTAGCTTCTAAATGTTTGAGGTACTAATACAGGTATAACAGAGAGAAACTTCAACCTTAAGGGTGTGGCAAAAAGATCCTCATGGCGAAGGAGAGTACCACGAGCCCAAAAGTTTTGTGTACCTCTGATTGTGAGCTACAGTCATGATTATGAATTTTCAGGAAGTGTAGATATTTGATCTTATGCAGATCTCAAACCGGATCCATAACAACCAAAACCCCTGAATACCCAACATATGCTCACCTAACCTATCTAGACAGACGCTCAGCACATCTTCTCCCTTTATCCCAATTTGTAACGCATACAGCGCCACATTGCGCCACATACCACATTGAACATTCTTGTGACTTGTTTAACTTAGTTCAGGAAGAAAGTTGAAGAGCTTATTTCCAATATAAGGTACTTCCAATTCTATTTCTTTTCTAGTTTTACGTATCAAAGACACTTCTCCATCAAAGTCCCAAATATTGCGTTTCTCCTATGATAAACTGGAACTGAAAACCATGGTGACTGAGTGTAAATACTTTCCCTGCCCTAAAAATCACGTCCCTTTGGAGATAAGCTCTTCAATTCCCGCTGCGTCGCTGTGCTGGGGCGTGGGCGAGAGGGGGGCGGGGCCGGGGGCAGGGGCAGGGGCAGGGGCGTGGAGCGTGAGACCGCCGCAGCGCCCCCTCTCCCCAGGCACGCGCTCTGACGGCGCGGCGGTGGGTCGTGGCACGCGCCTGCGTGCGTGAGTGCGTGCGTGCTGGCGACTGACAGCGGCGGAGCGGCTGTTGATCAGCGCCGGCGCGGGAGAGGGGGCGGGGCGCCACGGCCTCCTGAGTATCGAGCGCCTTCGGCACCAAGCGCCCCCTGCTCCCCCTCGAGGGAATGGTTGGACGCCAAACCGTCCAAACCTGCATTGTTTGTTGCTTTTCTTGGCTCTTCGTTGTGTGATGTAAAAAGTAATGCAATCTGATCCAAAATTAGAGGTCGAGATTTCGGCAGCAAAATTCGTTTTGAGGGTCCCTGAGGCAAAAACGTTGTTTTTCATCATAATGTCCGTAACGATCCATGTGTGTGTGTGTGTGTGTGTGTGTGTGTGTGTGTTTGAGCGGAGACATGCCCGAATGAATGTGTGGACGGATATTGGGGTTATTGAGAATCATATTTACGAAAAACCCGTCTGTGTGTGCATGTGTGTGTGTGTGTGTGTATGTGTGTGTGTATGTGTGTGTATGTGTGTGTGTATGTGTGTGTGTGTGTGTGTGTGTTTGGGCGGAGGCATGTCCGAATGGAGGTGTTGATGGATATTGGTGTTAATGAGAAACATCTTTACGAAAAACCCGCCTGTATGTGTGTTCGTGTTTGGGCAGAGGCATGTTCGAATGGATGTGCGGATGGGTATTGGGGGTTAATGAGAAGCATCTTTACGAAAAAGTCGTCTGTGTGCGTGTGCATGTGAGTGTGTGAGTGTGAGAGTGTGAGTGTGAGTGTGAGAGTGTGAGTGTGAGAGTGTGAGTGTGAGAGTGTGAGTGTGAGAGTGTGAGTGTGAGAGTGTGAGTGTGAGAGTGTGAGTGTGAGTGTGAGAGTGTGAGTGTGAGAGTGTGAGTGTGAGTGTGAGAGTGTGAGTGTGAGAGTGTAAGTGTGAGAGTGTAAGTGTGAGAGTGTGAGTGTGAGTGTGAGTGTGAGAGTGTGAGAGTGAGTGTGAGAGTGTGCGTGTGAGAGTGTGCGTGTGAGAGTGTTAGTGAAGAGTTAGTGAGAGTGTTAGTGAGAGTGTTAGTGAGAGTGTTAGTGAGAGTGTTAGTGAGAGTGTTAGTGAGAGTGTTAGTGAGAGTGTTAGTGAGAGTGTTAGTGAGAGTGTTAGTGAGAGTGTTAGTGAGAGTGTTAGTGAGAGTGTTAGTGAGAGTGCTAGTGAGAGTGCTAGTGAGAGTGCTAGTGAGAGTGTTAGTGAGAGTGTTAGTGAGAGTGTTAGTGAGAGTGTTAGTGAGTGTGTGAGTGTATTGAGTGTGTGAGTGTATTGAGTGTGTGAGTGTATTGAGTGTGTGAGTGTATTGAGTGTGTGAGTGTATTGAGTGTGTGAGTGTATTGAGTGTGTGAGTGTATTGAGTGTGTGAGTGTATTGAGTGTGTGAGTGTATTGAGTGTGCGAGTGTATTGAGTGTGCGAGTGTATTGAGTGTGTGTGTGTGTGTGTGTGTGTGAATGTGAGTGTGTGAGTATGTGAATGTGAGTGTGAGAGTGTGAGTGTGTGAGAGTCTATGTGTGGACGCGCGCGTCAAGATTACAAGCCGTAGAAAACTAACTTGGTACAGGTCAGGAATATGATCTGTTAGTTCCTTTCCAAGCACAAATTGCTACCCACTTCGATGGCTCAGCGCATCATCTGATGTCTCTGCAGTTCCTCTGACCAAGAGGTTCTAGAGATCAAGTACCGATGGTGGCGTATTTTCGACTCGAGCTGGGTCGAATTAACCCCTGTCTGGAGGACAATTCTAGTGGTCGGTTGCTTTGATCTTTGTTTTCCATGGTTCCTCCTCTTATTTTCAGGTAATACCGGAGTAGTACCCCAACAAAGAGGTCATAGACTGCACGTGATCTTTCCTTTGTCCTCCTTGTCTTTTCCTTTCCCCTTAAACATTCACTTAGATGAAGTACACTACCACAAATAACGGGGCACCAGTCAAGACTTTAAAGTTCGTCTCGTCTAAGGTGCCCCACTGAAGGAGATACCTAGACGAGGAAGCACCCAAAAGCTGACCTGCAGGTCGGCGCCAGCGGTGAAGGAATTACTGTCCTCTCCGGAATAAAACATTCACTCCACTAATGGGATTAATGACCAAAGCAGTTGGTGTACTCGGAAACCTGGATTAATCAATACGTTTTCTGAGTGATTATTAGACTAGACAAAAGCTGTTTAAGTGAAAATCCAGCTATTTTATCCTTACCAGGTTAGGGGTTTAATATAGGGTGCTTACGTTTGAAAGATTTATTCTCCTTTTGTGGTAAATCGGGGCGGGGAACATAATTTATAGAAATTTGTAGAGATATGTGTCCTTTTTAGAAAGGTTTACATTATTATACTTTGAACAAATTATTGTAGGAAACTGAATACTATGGTTATGAAGCATATTTAAGACTAACAAATATTTAAAATCATCTACGAAATGCTCATAGTAAGAAATTAAAATTATTAAACGTATATTCATGGATAAATATACGTTTTAAATAAATGAATTTATTATATATTATATTCATTATAAATAAATTACTTGAATGTAGTTTTTTGTCGTTTTAGGATTTATTTCAGTGCTATTTGAGGAATGTGCTCGAGACTACCTGTCATCATTTACGGTACCGATACCGTATGGTATGGTACCGATATGGTGCCAAAAAACACGGAGCCGAAAATTCGACCACCGTTAGAACTCAGACTTAATTACTCCTAATCTACGAAGTTACTCGCATCTGCATATGCTATCGCAACAAATGTGACTAAATTATACGTAAATAATGATGTTTTTACTGACTGTAAAATTTCGATTACTCTATCCGTAACAATACTGTTTGTACAAAATCAAATATTTAGGTAACTATTTGATTATATCTGGCTCCAAAAGAATCTGGAAATGACTAAAATAAAATATTATTTGCCTCCTTAGCGATAAAACCCTAAATTTCTGTTGTTATTCAGGAAGAACAGAAAATCCTCACGTGTTTTGCATAACAATTACCACTCACTCCTTTTGTGTAAAAAATACCAGCTTGGCGTGATAGCACAAATTTACGATTTCAACGAAATATCACTACAAAATTTATATATAGATCAAAGATTAAAATTTACGAGCAGTTAATAAGCTTAGAAACGTATTTACTTAACGCTTGAGCTGTTATTTTGGACAGCAAACACGTAAATCATAAATGCGTTCATAACCCTATATCACGTTCCTTCGTGCTTGCTTTATAACACAAATAGTCGATAATGTGCTGCTTTTAAAGTAGGAACTCTCTCTCAGCTAACTCAAATCCTTCCATTTTGGAAAGTAGCATCTGTTCTACAGACCTGAACAGCAGAAATCATATTCTAAATCATATACCAACGTATTATCAGGTTTAAAAATTATTATTGAAGGATCTATGCATAATTATTTATTACGCTAACCAGCGTATTTGTGTGTGCGAGAAGTAGGTACAATTTTTAATTGACCGTTAAAATGATTGTATTTGTAATTAAAGATTTAAGCTGAAGAGGATAACGTGATTATTGGTTTGTAGATCAACAAAATTAGAGCCGCCAAATAAACCACATTGATATATGAGTATAACAGCATTAAGGGTGTTAATCGTAATTTCAGGGATAGCTCTTTTGTTGATACTCAACTCGATGATTGTGAGTGAAGTTGTTTTTCGGAAACAGTTCTTGACACCCCATGTTGATAAGAGCTGTAGATCTGTCCAAATTTAATGAAGGGAAACGTGATAATCGTTTTGAACAGAACTTCTCCAAAAATCTGCTCCTCTCTGCAGTTGGTTCAAAGGGCTCACGTGCTTTGTATTTAGTCCGCCCTTAGTATGTCACATCTGCAGTAAACAAAATATACAACAGAGGATGCCATTATGTTCAGGCTTGAGCTCTTCAAAGTGTCTTTCCTGATGCCTAGATTGACAACGAGCGCCTATCCCAATGACTCCCTTCTCAAACCCAGATTGCCAGGGAATAAGGCGGAAAGACTTTGAAAACATGGCACAGCTGCGCTGTTCATCTGTCTTCTTCTAGAGCAGGGGTCTCCAAACCTTTTCAATGGGGACAGAGAAGACATTGAAAAATCTTAGAAGTCATTCGAGCAAACTTACTACTAAAAGGTAAGATTCACTTTTACTTTATTACAACCTAATATTAAGTACGCTTATATGACTATCGATGTTTATTACAAAGTTAAGTAACGAAATATGAAACTGAAATTAAAGTAATGAAGCAATTACCAAGAAAATATTTTTTCTTATTCAAAAAATCAAGTTAGGTTTGGAAGAAATTATACACGAAGAAGATACACTCCTATTTGGCAAGTTTTTCTACTGCGAATTTCCTTACTGACAGACAACAGTGGGAGACGTCAATGAGCCGTTATACTGGGATGTTGTGGTGCATGGGGGACAAAAATTAAATCATCCGATGATGAGAATGAATAAGTTGAAAGATCGACTATATAGTTTTCTTTCCAGGGCTTTTATCATCCCAACAGCCGGTTACCCTTTACGTCCATTCTCGACTGTACAGTAGACACCAACACTCTTGCGTGCTCGACTCATCTGGGATCAGCAGAACGCGAAGCCTTCCCCGTCAACAGGTACGATTAGATGGTACATTAGAGTCAAGGGACCACAAACCATGCCCAAGGCGAGGCTGAAACACACGATCCTTCTGACCGAAGCGCTGAGTCGGCACATGCTCTTAGCCACCTCGGCCATCCAGGGCTGCTACGGAGTATATACAAGTACATAATGTAAATAAAGTATGAATGGTGTGTGACTGAAAATAATATATATTACACTAGGGAACAAAAAAAAAAATTCATACTCCCAGAATGAAAGTGAGTGATTTCAAAGGAAACGATCGTGCTGATTTGAAAAATCTTTAAAAAGGTTTTATCACGCAAGGTTCAAAAGATATGAACATATTTTGTACTTGAACAAAATAAAATCCTATACTAATTTCCTCATTGTCACTCCCGTTATATTACTGCAAAATTTGATGAGCATGCTTCATATGTGGTAAAAACAAGTTAAAAATAGAATACGCACATTCGTACAATAATATGTAGATATTAAAATGGCTTGTTGGTATTTTCCACAACATCGGTAGAGCAAATGGTAATGATTTGTTTTCCATACAACCACAACTTAAAGTTCGTTGTGCAGGTGACACAACACTTAGTACGTAGCCCTTGGTTTGTCCTAATCACAAACAATACAACCAAAGTATAAAGAAAACGCAAGTTTTGCAATTTCATATTTTTCGCACGCTGTCGATTTGTATTTTATCGAACCGATTCAATTCAACAGATCATGTAAGGAATTTAACTTTATAAAAACCATAGAACTTAATATATTTGAGACACATGAAAACCAGACATGAACTTCACACGCACTGCGGGTACAGTTCCGCGTGACATCGATTGACTCGGAATCTGCCGCCTCAACAGTTGGATACTTGTATACTTGCGATAACGTAAGGGACTAAAATAACTCCTTTCAATGACTAATGCGCAGTAGAAAATATTAGGATGCACGCGACTTGTTTTCAAAACCCACTAAGACCTACTAAGACCTCGCAATTGAGCACTACTACCAGACAGAAGAATAAAGACGGTAGTTGTCGAATACAGAAGGTAAAAAACACGAAAGCCTAATTTTGTTGATATCTCATGAGAGTGGCATAGATGAACTGAACAAACATTTTATTTTTAAATAGATTTTATGCGTATTAATTCTACATAACTTGCAGGTGCAATTTAAATGTACTGTATTTCCATTAATAGCCACATACGGAATGTTATTGTATAGAGTTATGGTATATTTAAAAACTTTGACTAATATGGCGTTTTTATTGTGATATTCGTAATCTACGTATAAAACTGAGTTTGTTGTGCACTCTACTTTCCTGCAGGTAAAAATCGTGTTCCTTAGTGTTATTAATCATCAAAAGGTGACAAATGAACGAAGGTTCATATTACTATCGAAAAAATATTTATAGTAAGTTCGTATTTATAGTAAGTAAGTATTTATAGTAAAATATTTAAGTAGTTCAAAAGGCACATCAATAAATTTGTTTCCTTAGATTTCAGTTACCCTTAAGTTATAGTTAGTAATGTAAATGAACGCCCTCCCTCTTATTACTAACGCTGCAAGGTTGCATGACAACACACAAGGCTGCACGCCCTCATGAAATAATAATAATAATAATAATAATAATAATAATAATAATAATAATAATAATAATAATAATAATAATAATGTCCCGCCTCCAAAGGGCTACTGTGGAGGGGAGAATATAAAAAAAATCACCTGGTCTTTGCACGGGCGGGAGATGGCCCGCGAACCTATGTTTGGAGACACTAGTTTAAGAAAAGCCTCCGACGTTCACGAACAAACAACCCCGACGCACGGAGGGCACTTCCTCCGAAGGGCAGCGCGCAGCGGGGCGGCCTTCAAAAGAGGGGGAAGCGGGAGGGAGGGAGGCGGAGGCTGTCAAAGCAATGGCAATGGTAACGGTAATGGAGATGAAAGAGGCATTAAAGGCAGAGGTGGCCCAGGCACGAGAAAGCAACAAAGATTTGGAAATGGCAATGTTGCTAGATACGACGAAGGTGTTCAACATGAAGGAGAGGCTGAGGCAATGTACGAGTATTCCAGGTACGTTGGCTCAGTAAGACATCAGCTGCTTCTGCAGCGTCACTAATGGGGAGGTTCTAGGGTTCGATTTCCGACAGTGGAGGATTTTAGACATTCGCCACATACTAGTTGGTAAATCGAACCAAATCCCTTACCGGAAGTGAATTCTAGAGGACCAATGATCTGATCGGCTATTTTCCTTGGTTTCCCAGATAACTACTTGGGGAATGTCAGAGTAGTACTCTAACAAACAGTTTACAGACCACGTGCAATCTTTTTATCCTCATCCTTGTTCCCTCCTCTTCCCTTACACACAGGCATTTACACTTGCACTACACTATCACACATGCCGGGACACCACTCGAAAGCTTGCCCTCAGCTGGAGTGGATCCTGCTGGGAAAGATGACTGGAGGGGGAAAACCCCGCGAGTTGACATTTTGGTTAGCGCCGATCTCACGTTCCAGAGAGGAAGGAACATCGTAATTTCTCAGGTTGTAAGATGCACTACACTTAGGGCTCCGCATAGTTTTCTTTTTGTTTTGTTTTTAAATTTGTTGCGTCTATTTTGACGCAACGCGTCTCTAAACCCCTTGGGGGGGCGTTGAGCGCTTCGCGCTTCTTGGAGTAATCCTCCTCTAATAGCGCTTGGAGTAATCCTCCGTTAGTATAGTCTGTCGCGTCTCGTCGCAGTCGGTTGTCAAGAGGACCGCCAGGTAGCATCTCCGCGTACGCGCCTCCTACCGCGCGCTCCTGCGTCACTACCCAGTGGCCAGAATTAGGAAGGAATAAGGATACGGGTAGGGTTTAGGGCACTTCACAGGGGTTGGACTAGCCCTGGCCCTTGTGAAGCAGCCAAACTCGTTTTGTTGGAACAAATTTCACATGAGATTCGACGGGAATCGAACCCGGATCTCAGTGGTGAAAGGCTTGCGACTTTGCAATGAGCCACGAGTTCAGCTAAGTTGCCCGGACACTAAATACTCACTCACGAGGAAGAAGGAATGTTAGTACTAAAAATTGGTTGTGGTAAGTTCATGGATTGAGTAATGAAAATAACAGTGTTATGGGAAATAGAATAGGATAAGAGACGAAAAAAGTGAGATAATGAAGATGCTGAAGGTAACTGCAAAAGAGGAGATTGATTTTGGTGGTAATGGGGATGAAAGTGGAGACCGCGAAAGTGGGGATCGGGGAGGTGGATGTAGAAGTGAAAGTGAAGGAGGAAATGAAGAGGGAGATGAATGTAGTGGTGGAGATGATGCAAGTAGAGGTGGCGATGATGCATGCAGAGGTGGAGTTGATGAATGTACAGGTGGAGTCGGAGGAGGGTGTAAAGATGGTGTCGGAGAAGAGTGTGTAGGTGGAGGGAAAAGTGGAGGTGGAGTAGGAAGTGGAAGTAAAAGTGATTGTAAAGATGAGGTCTGTAAAGATGAAAATGAAGGAAGGGTTGGAAATGAATGTAAGTGATGAATGGACACGGAGGAATACGTGGAGAAAAGTGTGGGAGTGGAAGAACAGAGACGTCAGGGACCTGTAAACAACGACACTCATTTATTATATCGCTTCCATCAAACGAAGCCATCTGCCAGCGAGCTGACATTAGAAAACGAGTGATTAGTCACTGTGTTTTTTAAATCCTGAGAACAAGCTATCGAAATATTACCTTAAAATAACTGTCTTTACACCAATATTCAATGAAATTAAATTGTTATATAGCGAAAACGAAGACAAAAATGCATGAGTAATTATAAAGCACATTTGATAACAAGGTTTACACAAAGTTGGCAAACAGCAAAAATGTTTGCCAACACTGGTCATTCAACTGAGGCATGGGGACACTATCAATCGTATCTATTGAGAAAGTAGTTACGCGTATCAACAGTCCCGACGCATAAAAAAGTTGAATTGCAATTGCAATTCAAAGAATATTTTTTCTTAAAAAAATAGTTTACATACTTTTATACTGGCGGTGGGTGACGGGCAGTGGCGATGGGCAGTAAGCGATGGGCATTGGTCGGTGGCCGGTGGGCGGAGGGTGGAGAGGTAAGAGGTAAGAACTGAGGTGCTAGAGGTGGGGGCAGGGCGGTGGTTCATGGGGGTGGGCAGTGGGTGATGGCCGGACAGCGGTGGATGGTGAGCGGTGGGTGGTAGATAGTGGGCGGTGGACGATCGACACTGCGAGATGAATAGTGAGAGGTGAGCAATGGATGGTGGGTAGTGTTCGGTGGGCGATGGGCAGTGGGCAGTGGGCAATGGGCAATGGGAAGTGGGCAGTGGGCAATGGGCAATGGGAAGTGGGCAGTTGGCAGTGGGCGGTGGGCGGTGGACGATAAACGGTGGGCGGTGGGTGGTGGGTGGTGGGCAGTGGGTGGAGGGTGGTGGGTGGTAGGCGGTGGGTGGTGGGCGGTGGGCAGTTGGCAGTCGGAGGTGGGCGGTGGGCGATGGGCAGTGGGCGGTGGGCGGTGGGCAGAGACCGGTGAGCGGTGAGCGGTGGGTGGTGGTTAGAGAGCGGTGGGCGGTGGGCAAGGGGAGGTGGGTGGTTAGCGGCCGTACTGGTGGCGGCAGCGGCGGCAGCAGCGCGGAGGTGCCAGGCTGCGTGTTTATGGGGGCTGTTGGCTCCCGGAGGCGGAGGCGGCAGGAAGCACAGTAGGCTGCTCGCGAACCGGTCTGCCCGTGTCGCCCGCGCCGCCCCCGCGCCCCGACCGCCCGCCCGGCCGCCCGCCCGCACAGCTGACGCCTGCCACGGCGACCGAGAGACAAACCGCAGGCGAAGACAGACGCTGTCCACACTCATCCAGGCCTTCACTGCAGTGGCTCACATCCTTCGTTGATCCGTGCACTGCAATGGTCTTTAACTATTTCACGTGCCACCACAATTTAATTATTATTCTCGCAAAACTTGGTCTTGTTCCAAAACGCATTCCCGTTCACGAATCGTTTCCCGACGCCACGAAATCGAAGTTCGATAGAGGATAACAATAGACATGAACGTCGCAGTTTTGTTCCGTAGTTTGAACTTGTGCACGGTTGCACTTGTGTTTCCCGATGTTTGATGCCCCGTGCATACTTTGGTCGTCTGGCTTCGTTTCAAGTATCACCTGAACTTAAAGTTTATTTTCTCCATAAAAAGTATGTTCCATTCCTTATGTAATCAATTAAACTCCCTATTAATAAAATCAACAAGCTTATTTCCAGCATTTGTAACCACTTTTCGCTGTTAGAATTGCGCAACTTCTCATTGACCGGCAGTTGTGGTTACTTCACGCTTGTGCTGACTACTACGTCACTGGAGGTGCCAGAGTCGACTTGACGCACTGAATGTCTCAATTTTTACTGCTGCGCATATGCACTACGTGCGGCAACTCGCTCAAGTACGAGGAATTCAAGCCATTGACCTTCCTGACACACGTTCGAAATGTAATAGAAAACACAGATTTATGTAATTTTGCCCAATGTTTGCTCACAAACAAATTGCAAAATAAAATATAATTTTATTCATAACAAAACACAAAAATAATAAAAAACTTGACGGAAAATAATAGTTGTATTTATATGTTGGGTATGGGATTTTTGCTCATTCATATTTATGGCACGCCCTCTTTACAAAGCCACAACCACAACATTGATCCGAATGCTGAATTACGCTAGACCTGAGACACTGTATTCCCGAAGAGTCCCCAACCGTACTGGCCACGTACCGGCATTGTAGTGTTTCACCTAAGATTTGGACTTCAACATATGATTTGGGCATATTCGGTCTTAAAATGTTCGGTGCAAGCCATACCCTCTTTTCAGGTCAACTTCGAGCTTTATTTACAAAGGTCGGAAAATGGAAAACTTGCAAATGGAAAAAATACAATTTTGTTCCGTCAAACATTATGTTGCACGATGCATTTCATATTTCCCTAGAACGAAAATAGTCGTGACCAAAAATGCATTAGAAAGTCTATTGCACATTGACTGTTACATCTAATAATTAATATGACGGTCGTATTTACTCTTACTGCGATCATTCCAACACATAACCAAGCACGCCAACATCTCTTCCTATTGTGTTATGTCCAACTCGTTTAATCCGTTCTTCAGTAGAACCATTCGCTGGAGGCGCTCACGAGAACGGAGGAATGGGTGCAGAGTGGGAAAATACCTCCGAGTCTCTCTTGGTATAAAAATGAATGGGTTAGACCATGGCTATCTTCACTCTAGAAACCCACGGTCAGACTCAGGGTTGTTTAGTTAAATCGCGACGACCGAAGGTGGCCTCGTCGCCAACTTGGCATTGCACGAGAATCCAACGTCAATTAGGTCGTAAAAATACGAGTATTTTTGACGTAAAAAGATCGTTGGAGCTTTGCAATTTCCAGAATCAATGTTGTTTTGGATAACCCTTACTTTTATGTTGCAAAACACTTACATGACAAGAAACACAACACATTGCAACTCGGAGTCACCTAGCGAAAGAGTCCTACTGAAGAAAAAGGTCACGGCTCTGTTATGACGTCAATGCACAAGGAAAATTACGCATTTCAAGTATCGTCATTTTACGGTACGGTTTTAACTGAGGCGGAGTTGTTTACTTTTCGGTCATTGCCAAACTGTTTAAATGTACATACCAAATGCCTCATGAACTAACTTTATGGTTTTTCAGTATTATAAAACCACCTCGTTTAAACATATTTCTTTCTATAACGAAAAATTACGATATTTGATAGTACCACTTTTTTGTGTACCGACAAGTATAAACTCCTTGCAGAAGGCGTAAAGCATTGTTATTAGTTGCTATATTGAGCAAACATAGAGCCACGATTGTACCAAAATTATAGAATTAACAATACAGCACACTTCCTTCATAAACAGCTCCGCCCGACCCCAACACATCGAGTGATTGCGGAAGACTGAACAAACCAGTTCTGCCAATACTAGCCGCTAGAGGCGCTGCTGCTTTTAGATGTCATGGAAGCTGTGACACTTTCCAATGTTATGATATCTTGTAATGACATAAAACTTCGAAAATATGTAATATAAGAACATGTAATTTTCTCGAGAGTACCAGTTAAAAGAAAACAATTGCTACTCTCGTGACAGGTGATAAATTTCGTAAAAGAGAATGGACAACAAATAAATAATGTGTGTTCCTAGAGCACTGGTGGTAGAAATAAAGTGATGAAGCATGCAAAAACCCTATTATTCCTATTTTCAACAAGTTTCTCTAATTTCTTACTGAACTGGATTATTTACGTTTTTCAACAATAAGTTTTGATGTAAATACCTATTGAAAAGAAAGCCTTAGTGAAGTGATCTTCAAAATCACGTACTGTCAATACCAAAACAAGATACAGAAAAATTAAGCATTAAGTGAAATGCAAATTATTCGTTACAAAAAACGTGAATCTTAGGTTCAATGAGCATGCTTGATTTTTGTTACACCCTTAAAGTAGACAGAAAAGTAACATATGGTCTGTACTCAAGAAAAGTGACACATCTCAAAACTTGTGTTTTTGCAGGAGAACGGTTGCTACATGAACTATATTGAGCTTGTCCCAGAAAAGCTATGTAAACATATTTTTTTCCATTAACACTAAAATGCCGATTTTTGAGATGTTTCACTTTCATTGTGCAGGGACGATATGATTTTTACGAAAGCAGTTCTTTTGATACTTAATGCAATTTAGAATGTCAGCCATTAATTATCCTACTAATATTTAGTTAAAGGACTGTAGAACTTTCACAACTCGAATACAAAATTCTTCGTACAAAAGTTTTTGCTGCTGTACAATTCAGACACAATACGTATATCAGTTTTGACGGATTATAAAGTAAGTATTACCAGATTTATGAGAGTTTTATTACAATTCATTACAATTATTCTTAAATGTTATAAATGTCGTACATTTAATTTTCATAATTTTTTTTTAATTGTGAGAGGTTTGTAGGCCATGAATTCTGGATTATAAAGTAAGCATCACAAGCTTTATAAGAGTTCTATTAATCCATACAAGTATTATAAAATGCTGTAAATGTCGTAGTGTTTTTGAACTGTGAGAGTTGTGTAGGCTGCGTGGAAAGCAACGTGTGCGCGCGCGTCCCATCTGCTGGGCCGCGCCGTCGGAGTCGAGTGGAGTGGAGTCGCGGGCCGCACCGGACGCCCTCGCTTACGCGGCCCCGCCCCGGACGCCGCGCCTTACGCGCCCGCCACTTAGGCCCCGCGGCGGCAGGTGACCCGCGCACGCGCCCCGCGCCGCGTTCACAATTGACACACGCGCGCCGCGCCAACGCAAGGCAAGGCAAGGCAAGGCGGTGCGTGTGGGGATGGAGGAGGAGGCAGCGGTGAAGGTGGCGGATGGCGGAGGCGTTTGGCGCTGGCGGTGGAGGTGCTGGTGGCGACGGCAGTGCCGATGGACGGGACGGTGGAGAGGGTGATGGCGGTGGTGGAGGTGACGGCAAGGACAGTGACGGCTGCAAGGAGACATTGGTGGCGGCGAGAGCAGTGACGGTGGCGGCGGTGATAGCGTTAGCCAAGGTGGTGGTGGTGGTGGTGGTGTTGATGGTGTAAGCAATGGTGCTAGAGGAGGTGGCAGTGGAGCAATTGGGGGTGCGGTGGTGCTTGTTGTTGTTGTTGTTGGTGGTGGTGGTGGTGGTGGTGGTGGTGGTGGTGGTAGTGGCGGTGGCGGTAGTGGCGGTAGTGGCAGTGGCGGTGGTAGCGGCTGCCGCGGTGGCTGGGGCGGCGGCGGTAGCGGTGGGGGTATCGGTAGCAGTAATGGCGGTGGCGGTGGCGGTGGCGGTGGCGGTGGCGTTAGCGCTAGGGGTAGTGGTAATGGTGGTGGTTGGAGATGGAGATGTCTGGGGGCCGTACAACCGGCAGATGGTGGCTTCTCGTATCTCAAGCGGCCCCCCACATATTCCCGAGAACAAGGAAATGTACGATTGCACTCAACTACCTGCAGACACTTCCATGATTTTTAATTTTCTGCTAAATTAAATACTTCAAGATATTTTAGAATGTTTATGTAACTGTAGACGTCCCCAATACTATCCAAATGTTGTGAGAAGAAATGATCCTCTCTTCGATTGGAAATACGATATTTATGACCAATTTCCTCGTTGTATAGCTTTTATTCACACTCCTGTTTGTCATTAAAAGTGTGTTTTTAATGGATTAGATCATTCAACACTGAACTCAATGTTGGAGTAAATGGGGCAAAGTTAAAACAATATTTATATTTGAATATCTGGCATTAATAGGAGTGACTATAAGATGGTTAGAAAATTTGTTGCAGAATGTTGCCGCACAGTGCGAAATAACAAAATATACTCGCGCCTGTTCCAGGTTAATTAACGTTTCACGAACTCATGGAGTGCTTTTTAACGATTGCTTTCCTGAAACCATTCTGTATGAAAAAATATGCTTATCGGACCAATCAAAGCGCAACACTAAATATACAGAAAATATTATTGTGACGTACTAGGATGAAAACCACAGACGACTGTTCTGATTGATATATACACTATATTTACAGAATATTTACAATTAATGTACAAAGATTATAATACAAAAATCTAACCCCTTGGCAACCTTTCAGTTCTCTTAGCCGCGAAACCCCGCGACCGTCCCTAGGCCTCGCCCAGAACCACTGCTTCGGAAGCAGCAAAAAGCAACGCGAGGTGCGAAGCTGTCGGACATAGAGTCCCGTAACTACACCAGTTACATGGCTTGTCGCCAAACCGATCTTCGACCCGAAGATCACGTGCAATGATAGCACTGGAGATACCTCTCGTCTTTCGACACCCAGCGTATCCCCCTAAGCTCCTGTCGGCGCGGCCTTAAATATCCGACGGCTCGCCCCCACCCTACAAGCAGCGGGCGTCATACGGCTCGCTGGCCAGCCTTTCCAGAGCTGCAACCGACATCTCTTAAACTCGCCCCCGCGCGCGTCCTTTTCAAGGAAATTCCAGCCGGGATTCCTAAGGGCTTTTCCAACCGGCGCGGCGTGGCGCCGCCGCTCTCCACCCCCATCCACATCCGGCTTAGCTCGGGTTTCCCCGAAGCGGCCCGGCGCGGCGGCGCCGGACCAGGCGACGCTACATTATGTTATAAAGCAGAGCCCCTCTTTATGTAATGTAGTATTGTATTTTGTATACAATCTACATGAATAAGGAATTATATCCTGTTTTGCCTTACGAGTGAAATAAACCATAGAGATATTAAAACTCATTTCTCTTACATTTTACTTACATATTTTTACCCATTAGCTCTTTCAATTCACACGAAAGTTTAAAATATTGAAAGTATTGTTTATTTTCTTTCTTGTACAGTATCTTTTTTAAACTTTCTTGCATACTACGTACACATAGAGGAAGGATTGTAATGCTGCAGCGATAAACAGCAAGTATTCGACAGAAAAAACTAGTATTTTGGACTCCTCAAACCGAAAAAAATTCTTTGAACCGAGAAAATTCTTGCTCCTTTACGCAGTAAACAACATCCTCTAATATGTTTGGCAGTCAAAAATCTATGTTTTTTTTGGGTACTTGATACTGAAAAATGCGTTACCAGAAAATATCTATTCGTCCGTCTGTCCGTCCACCTGTGAACAAAGCTAACGGCTAAACCGTAGGCAAACAATCATCAAAATATTGCTATTCCCACATAGATCTGACTGATATCGCCGCCAACTGAATTTTAGTTTTGAGGGTACTCTACCAAGTCCGAACAATTTTTTTTTCCAAAATGGGTCAAAATGTATTCTTTATTTTTTCTGGAATAGAGTAATGCACACTTTTAAAAATGGAACTGATCCAATGATTTGACTTTCCTAGAATTTGAAAAATTACAAATATATAAAAATATTTCGGCGTCTTCCTACAAATACGATATAGACGATACATTTATTTTGTAGTAAAATATGTTCTTCAAAGATAGTAAATAAATATGTAAATAAAATGAGGTATAATTGTTTTCATAATATGGGTAGTTTTGCGTAATTTTATGTCTAATAAAAGAAATTTTAAAAACAAGAACTTCTACAAATTTATACTTCTTTTTCTTTCGGGTATTGCAAAGTTCGCTTATAAAAATGACTCATGTCTGCTTTTGAAGCTTTGAACCGTCTGAATTTTCGAAAATTGCAAAAGTTACAAATAATGCAAAAAAGTATGTATTGTAGCATCAAAAAAGTATGTATTGTAACAGTTTCAACTTTCCATAATGTTAACTACCGAAGAAATTAAAACGACAGAAAATTCCCTAAATATTAGACTCAAGATATTTTCTTATACCAGGAACAATATGAAATAGTATCTTATTTCCCTTTCTGTCCAGCGTTGCTTTCATGCCGTATGACTGTTCACATGACAACAGAATTCTCCTAATGGAAATGGACCTCCCTCAATGCCTGAAAGAGGCATATTAGTGCATGAACCACCCCTCACATAAAGACGGGTACAAAGCCTCCCTGCACGCGACTCCCGCCCGGCAGCTGGCGCCCCCGTCGCCACGTGGCTCCTCACCCCGAATGAGGACGCGAGGACGTGTTGATAGCACAAGGCGAGTGCGCGGGGACAGAAAGACATCACGACGCTGGCGGCCTGACAGAGGGCGGGCGCGCGGGCGGATCTGCGGTTACGGGGCGCAGTGGGCCCAAGTCCTCAAGAAACGTAGCACACACTTTCTCTCACTTCAAAGCTATTTGTTTGACAGGAAAAACTACGTTTCTCTAGCGAAAGAGAAACGTAGTACACACTTTCCCGCATTTCAAAGCCACTGGTTCGACAGGAAAAACTACATTTCCCTTGCGAAAGAGAAACGTAGCACACACTTTTTCTCACTACAAAGCTACTGTTTCGACAGGACAAACTACGTTTCTCTAGCAAACGAGACACCTAGTACATACTTTCTCTAACTTCAAAGCTACTGTTTCGACAGGAAAAACTCCGTTTTTCTAGCGAATAAGAAACGTAGCACAAACTTTCTCTCACTTCGAAGCTACTGTTTCGTCTGGAAAATCTACGTTTTCCTTGCGAACGAGAAACGTAATACATACTTTCTCTCACTTCAAAGCTACTATTTCGACAGACAAAACTGCGTTACCCTGGCAAACGAGAATCGTAGCACATAGTTTCTCTCGAAGCTACTATTCCGACAGGAAGGAGTACGTTTTTCAAGCGAATGAGAACTGTAGCATATACTTTTTCTCATTTCAAAGTTACTATTTTTACAGGGAAAACTACGTTTCCAATAACAAAATAAAGACCCCAAAAATTATATTTTTTAAATTTGTGGTAATTCTCCTTAACTAGCCTTTTTGGTCAAGAATGGAATGATGAAGCTTGATTGATGGATGGATATGATACGAGGGATGTTGGAATGAGAGGAGAGGAAAGGGATGAACCCCGACATATCCTTCCCGCTTTGACCATCTCCTCTTGAACGACCTAGTTTGAAACCCTTTACTGAGACGTGAAAGGTGAGCGCGGTGTGACAATTCTAATATGAGTCGTCCACCCAGCCGGATACCTGATGTCGCGAAGACCAGAGTTCTGCAACTATCATCGGGTACGATAGCTCAGCGGTAATATCGGCACTGGAGAATTCTAGCCGCCGGCTGCTTTGATCGGTGGTTTTCTATACTTTCTCTGACTAGTAACAGACGAATACCCAAGCAGTACCTTACAAACGGGCCACGAATCGCGATTAGTATTTCCTTCCTCAATCGGGTCCACACTATTCCTCTTACACACACACTTAGACTTACATGCACTAGACTATCAGATTTGTCGGAAGACCAGTCAGGATCTTAGAGCTTTTGCCGGCTGGAATGATGCCCGACTGGAAATACCTTCCCCGTCCAGAGAAATACGAGGGATCCCTGGGAGTGCAGGGTATATTTGTAATGAGTGTATGGAAAGGACGTGATGCGAAGTGAAGTGAAGTGAAGTGGAGTGGAGTGGAGTGGAGTGGAGTGGATTGGAGTGGGAAATAGAAAGCGGAAAAGTGAAGTACAGTGTAATATTGAGAAGTATAGTGCAATGTAGTGCTTTGTAGTGCAATGTAGAGTTAGAAAATCACGCTTTGAGATTATAGAATAATTATATAAAATAGTCATATACATTCAGGGTTATTATTATTATTATTATTATTATTATTATTATTATTATTATTATTATTATTGGTTAATTAAAATATTTTTATTAATTAAAATGTAGTACATAGGATTAATGTATAGATATCTTTCATTGCATTACATTACATACTGGTTCTTATATAAATTATTGAGATCTGCCTACAGGTTGCAAAAGCGTGCTGGCGGAAATAATACTTAAGTATCCTACTATCTACCTATCTATTCATCAACGTCTGCATCCAAAGAAATGAGACGCACTATCGTCACAAATCTCGAGCGCCTACGCTACATAGTTTAGTTGCAATTTCACTTTTTCATATGCTTTGGATGGCTTATAACTATTCTTATTTTCTAATCTTAAAACTAACTCGAAGTACAAGAAGAGGTAGGAAGCTAGAATCTGCACCTACTATTAACAATTGTTCACGAATATGTTTAGGGAGACCTCAAAAGGGTATGGGTTTTTTATTCGTGGTGAAGTATAGTCTGTTGAGGCGAGGTTGTAGTGGATTACGTATGGTGTAGAGTAGATGTTTCAGTAAAAGTTATTGGAAAGGAAGGTTACGTACAAATTGTAGAACATTAAGTGCGGGCTCCTCGGACTGTGGTCAGCAGACTCACAAGACCTCCCGCGACATCACATATACCTGAAAGACAAGGAACAAACAATCATTCCCTACCGGGAGAGGTGGCTCAGTGCTGGTGTCGCTGCAGTGCCTCTGACCGTGAAGTCCTAGATTCGAGTCCCGTCAGTGGCACAGTTGTCGACACAAGCCCAGTAGTTGACGTGCCCGGAATTACTAACAACCAACCAACAACCAAGCGCACGGTGGGACTCGAACCCGCGACCCTTCAGTCCTAGGCGCTGAGCCCGCATACGCTCTGACCCCCTCGGCCCTCCAGATGGCTGTGTCGTTCGTGTGTCCAGTGTGCGTTGTGGGCGGGGCACACGACCCTCCCGTCCTAACCGCCACGTGCCTACGCCGCTGCGGCATCTGTCGCCAGCCCCGACAAGAGCTCTCGAAAAGGCAGGGCGCGTTCGTGATTGGCATGAATTAACGCATCCACGTGGACAAACGGAGTGGCCCAGTCATACGGCGACAGACTCCTCCCTCGCCTCGCGGGGCCGCGCCAGTTGGCACTAATGAATGTAAT
This sequence comes from Teleogryllus occipitalis, assembly GCA_011170035.1. Taxonomy (NCBI): domain Eukaryota; kingdom Metazoa; phylum Arthropoda; class Insecta; order Orthoptera; family Gryllidae; genus Teleogryllus; species Teleogryllus occipitalis. Next base: position 52,494 of record BLKR01005022.1, read on the forward strand.
TTCCCCGAGATGCGACTCGTTTAGAAACAATTCTCAAAAATCCGGCGAGGCGAGCGGGACGGGGGGAGGGCGGCGCGGCGTTGAAAGGAGAACCGAGTTTGCTTTCAGAGGCGTTTTCCTGCATCATTTCCTGTTGGGGAGGTTTTACAGGAAATTGTTTCGCGTCACTCGGTGACTTTTGCCCGTTGGCGTGGTGGGCCATGTTTTCCTAAGGTATTATTTCCGCTTTCGTTGCTATGGCAGCCAAGCGGTGAAGAAGTTGCTGAAGTACTGCTGGGACTTGCAATCAAATCGATGAAAGCTTTTGTCGTGATGCGAGGATTTAGAGCATTTAAAGTTCACATTCGGAATCAGAAACTGCACAGTACAGCAGAGAAAATCACGTACGGCTGCAAAAGAATTTATGGAAATAGTCAATTTTAATTTTCGATTCTTGGAAACTGTACATATTATAATACACAACTATTAAATATTTTACGTTTTTCATTACTCAAAAATGTATTTTGAATAGGCGTTTAATAATAATTTCATGATTCATTCTCATTTCTTTCTTCATGCTCAAAACTGTCTCCCCTGGTTACCCGTTTCAAATCGGCCCTGATGGAGTTCAATTTGAAAAATTTTACATCGTGTTACCAGAATAAAAAAAAATTGAGTCATAATGGAATACGTTAACAAACATATTATTTGATGTAATAAACGGTAGCTCAAAAAAATGCCTGAAAATAGTTTTCTGATATTAAGAAAAAAATTGCATCCATAAGCAATAGTATATTTAACCGGACCATGGTGGAATAGACGCTACTAACCATGAAGAAAATGGCATAAATAAATTAAGATTCATTAAATTAAGATATGAAAAAATAAAATATAATTTTAATATATAACATAATTTAAAGTTTTAATTTCAAATAAAACAAATAAAATGACGCTTTTAGAATACATTTATCATCCAGACATATTGAGATCACATCCGGATTCAGAAGCTGTGCGCATCATAAGATGTAGATGTGCAACGATTCGCAAAGTAGTTGGGCATTCCAATAACCGAGTATACCTTCAAAATGTTAACGAAGACCTATATTTCGTGTGCTTTACAAACACTCTAAAACATTTTATGGATTAAGAACATCAATGAAACGTCAAATACAGAGAAAAATGGGCTGAGTTCATTTTCTCCTTCTTTGAGCCCACCAGTAACTCAAACAGTTGCCGTCGGCACATGATCGATTTCGCGCAGACGATTTCTCTTCCGCGTGCTGCAAAGCATCAGCGTTTTCGGTTGGACGCGATGAAAACCCACCTTTAGTCCGCGTGGCCCTCCCCCACGTACTTGTGTTCATCGACCCTTCCACAGCAATATTTCCGCCGTGGCGAAGGGGAATTTGAAAGAAAGAGCAACTCTTGACAAGGAGGTGCAAGGCCCAAATGACAGGCCAACGGCGTTTGTCTTCGGACCAATTCATAATGCGTGTCAAGGCGTCACGCCTGTTTCCCCAAGTTACCTCACGCGGGACACACAGCTCATCGTCTTTTGATTGATGCTCGCATTAAGGCGTTCGCGAGTCTGCGGATGACGGAAAATCGTTCTGTTTACTCTCAACGTCTTCAGAATATATACAAGCTTGTTTACGTACAGAACAAGAAATATTGTGTTTTCATCTATCTTGAAATTCTGTACAAACATTCGTGACCGATGTTACACCTGTACAAAGCTGTAAGACAGCTTTCAACATCGTTTTTCATTATTCCTTCAACTGCCCACATTTACAATTAATTTGTAAATAACAATACTAATAATTATTCATTTAATATTAAATATACAAATAACAGTGTTTTAACGATTTATATGTACAATTTAAAAGCAGATAAAAAATTGAATTCGTTTCGAATTTATTTTTAAATGTTCTATTTGCTGTCAACGTCTTCAAAATATATACAAGCGTGTTTACGCACACAACAAGAAATATTGTGTTTTCATCTATCATGAAATTCTGTACAAACGTTCGTGACCAATATTATGACTGTTCAAAGCTGTAAGACAGTTTCGACTATTGTTTTCATTATTCCTTCAACTAACCACATTTACAATTTAAATTGGAAATAACAATATTAATAATTATTAATTTAATGTTAAACATACAAATAATAGTTTTATCAATTTGTATGTGCTATTGAAGAGCAGCTAAAAGTTCGATTTGTCGTAACTTATTTTAAAATGATACTAAATTATTAAAAATAATTCCCAGTATTGTTACTGTTGTATGGCAATTGGAGGGAAACCATGCTGAAAAATATTATTCTTTGATTTAACTGTTAGGAAAATGTAGTAGAATCAGGAGTTGTAATAGAATGCAGAATTACTAAATTACTGAATATTATTGGATACTTCAAATCAGCACTATGCGGTTGTGGCAACTATACATACTTTAAAACTAAACATTATGTTTTAAACACACGTTATTACTTAAGATTGTGTTTTCGGTTGATATATTTAAGCACTATTTCAAATACAAAGATGTGTCTTTTGTATTACGAACTATTTCAATGCAATAAAATTTTCTCTATGTCCAAGAGTGGACATCAAAGTCAAAAGATATTCTAAATTAGACAGAACAACGAGGACTTTTTATTAAACCTACAAATTGAAGAAGTTACGTTCCTCGCAACGGCCGTTTCATACATTATTACCACCATTTTCCAGCAAACTTGTAGCGACTGTCACTGAAAACACAGCATGACAATCAAATCTCCCACAGAAGAATTTTTAACATGGTTACGACAGAAAGCCGAGGAAAGAATAATAAGGTCGTCCACAAAGCGACTCTAAGCTCTCGTACCGTTCCTCAGACATCAAACAAAAGCAGCAGCACATCGACGCCGCGAGTCTTCATCATTATGAAATACCTCACCTCTCGCCAGTCTCACTTCATCAGCGAAGTCTCTTTGTGGGTGAGTGACGAGCTGCGACACGAATCTCCTCATCGAAAGGTTGTTTGCCCATCATAGCCTCCCCACGACGCGGGCCCGGGCCGGCGCGGGGCAGCACGGCACAATAAAACCATTAAACCGTCATTTAGTTCACACCTTCGGTTTTTTCAAGGCCTTCTTTTCAAACGCAACCGCTCGATCGCTTCTCATTTTCCCACTCGTTAGCGCGGGCCGGACCGTTAGACGCGGTGCGAAGGTGTCTAAATTACAAGGCGGGCCGGCTGGCCCCCGCGGGCGGAGGCTGGGGTGGGGTTGAGGGCGCAGGAAACGACAATATTTGGAACCACACGCGCGATCCGCGGGGCTGTCAGTCTGGGCGAACGCTGCTCTCGGAGGGAAAAACCCTGGCGATCTCTGCACCTGCTGCCGCGCCGAGCCGCGCCGCGCCGCGCCGCGCCGCGCACTGGCCCTAACCGAGTGCAAAAGCGGCAAAACAGATATTTAGAGGTAGATATTTATTATCTCTGCGGGTAGGTTTTTACAACCTGGTGGCAGAACATTACAATTTACGTATTATAATAAGAAATAATAATAATATAATATGATAAAAATGTTAAAAATGAGAGCAATAATAAAAATAATAGAATTAACTGAACATTTTATGATTGACCTGCACAACCATTTTAAACTATTAAATACACGACTTTTTAATTAACTGCACTTTGCTTCACTTCACTTCACAACATTTGCACTTCACATCTCTATCTTCTTCTCTATTGCACTACATTTCACAACACGTTAGCACACTTCAATACAATACTACGGGAATATAATTATATATTTAATAAAACAACACATTTAGTAGTAATTCTCACAATACTAATACTAACAATAGCAATAAAAATAACAATAATAATAATAATAATAATAATAATAATAATAATAATAATAATAATAATAAAAATACCGGTTATAATAAGCCTAACTTACTAAATTCATAAAGTTTATAAATATCATTAGATAATTTACTTTCAAAACTTTGAACGCCTAGAGGAAAGGGTTCCAAGACTGTCGCAGGCAACTTATTCCAGTCCGTTATTGTTCTATTTGTAAAGGAAAACTTGTCAGCATCTTTTCTCTGTGGCCTAAACTGAATTTACGCACCAAGGGCGTTGTAAGGGGTCTAATGATCGAGCGGTGACAAAAAGCCCGAGGGCGTTTGGCCCGAGTTTTTACGTAATTTCAATGATTCAGATTCACTAATTAACTAGTTGTTAACTTCACTCGGTTTGTCTTTTCATATTTCCCTCCCATAATTCCCTCCATAAGAGAACATGTAGCGCCATAACTGTTTTTATATTTCCCTCGCAACGACGATCTTCTTGATCCAGGAAAGTTGTGAACTATATATCGAACTCCGTATCCAAGGCAATAACAAGAAATAATGTATCAGTGAAAAAAAATTGTTTTTAAAAGCATTGTCATTGATAAATACACATAAATGCGCAATTGAAGGAGTGGAAATGAGATTAATTGAAAAGATTAATTAATGGCTGCATGAAACAGGTTCATATAAGAAGGGAAGGTATACGAAAAGTAATGGATATTTAATATAAATAAAAAGATAAGAACAATACAGAAAATTTTAGAGGCATACAGTAAATCGTGGAGGAATACAGAGAATTATGGATATTGAAATAATGAATAAAGAAATAATTTCATGATTAGTAATTTCACCGTTGCTGCATCATTGAAATCGTATCACCCTCGCCATTACTGCCTATGCAACAAATCCATTGGGCCCAGTACAAACAAACAGATGAGTTACAGAGAGTCAGAATAAAAATATTACTATGACTTTTTGTTGTCTCTTTTTTCATTTTTCTGTGCAGTTCCTGTATCAATGTACAGTTTGTTGCTTTCTGTATATTTATTTTCTTTCATCCTCTTCCTTTTCTTAATTCATTTCAGCATTTGCACAATTGATCAAGGCAAACTGGACAAACAACCTAGTCGAGATAAAGTTAAATAATGATTGGTCTGCAATTGTTGTATGTGCCGGCTGCAGCCCGTTTCCAACCACTGTGTGCCTCCCCGTGCCGACGCCAATTACTCGGGCAGGTGTCAAAGCGACCGCGCGATTTCGGTGCATAAAGGAGAGGCCTCCACGAGAGAGCTGAAAATTGAGGAAGTTTTGTATTAAAAAAGAATCGTTTGGGGAAACATCGGAGGACAAAACTTTGGTCAGAAACGAAGCTGTCTAATCGTCACGTCATTCTACAACAGTATTTAATGAAATAAGCCTATTATTATGTTACGAATATAAACGAAAATATATCTACATAGTAAATATCAAACTTATCTCCCTCAAGTATTGTTTGAACCGTTGAAAATACAGGAATATTGTGTACCTCAAAGTATGCAAGGGACTATTCAAAAGCAATGTATTGTTTCAATGTAGCATATTTTATTGTTAAGTTATTTACGTATATAAAGATCGTTTTCTTAAATGGAATTATTTTATTCTGGCAAAGTTTCTGCAGTGTATCTTCGGAAAACACTACAATGTTGATGCTTCTTTTATTTTCTTATATCCAAGAGCAGCAGGCACTGAACAAACAATGCGTTATGACCTTGTCTGATCTATCACGAATAGAATTGGTCCAAAAACATAGTATTTGTAGATTCTCCTCTTTGATTTCAGAAGAACTTCTCAGACAACTTTGACTTCTCGCATCAGTCAATTTAGTTTCTTACCTATTTATTTATGCTGACAGAAAATGAAATAGTGCAAACACAAAATTGATACCAGAAAATAGTGTTACAGTTACCAAATAATATTCTATTAAAAATAATTTCTTTTATCAATTAATTTATTCGTTGGACATTAGATTAAGACACATAAACTGTTATATTACAATTCATTGTGTTAGATATAAGAGAGGTCCAGTTCAATAATAGCACATTTCAAGTTTATCAATAAATGTACTCTACATAATACAGAGAGAAAAGTGGAATATAAAGCAATCTATATGTATTGGGGGGGGGGGTGTATGACAGTTTTCCTCGTTGTTTTACCTGTCCGAGCAAACACGAGCTTTTGAGGCAAGCGGGTAAAACTACCATGGTCGAAACCCGTTGACTTCTCGGTTACAAGTATCCTGAAAATATGAGCGCAAACATTCTGTTCAGTGTTCAGTCCGCAACAAGCCTGAAAGCAACGTCCCCTTGCTCAGAAAGACACGCGTGCTGGGAAAATGGCGGCCGGCCGCCCAAACTGATCGTCAGTGTCCGCGTACGTGATGCGATTAAACTTTATGCATGAAACTATGGAAGGATAACATTCTCATAATTCTCAAATTCTCACAAAATTCTCGCTCAAAATAGCCTGAGCGTCTATGGGTTCGCATGATCTTCAGAGGAAACTGAAGGCTCGTTGAGGTTCCATTTAAACCTATGTAAACATTAAATATTTTCGTACACGATTTGAAAGAATTGAAGAGCTTGTTTCTAAAGTCATGAAATTTTTTTCCGGAAGACGAAGTTATCACATTTAGCCTTATAGTTCAAGAAAGGATTAAACAATTTTGGAATACCGTTTAACATAAAAGAAAAGCTATTTTTGAACATTGAAAAGGAATTTCGGAGACATGATGTAGAAACGTCTTAAGAATATGTACGTAAAATTAGAAAACAAACTGAAATGTACATTCATCTCTATGTAAATAAGCTCTTCAAACATGCATAAAAAATTGCTCTATTTTTTCCCTTTTAACACAAATATTTCTTTAATTTGGCACCATTCCAGACTCCAAGAATTTGTAGGGAATTAAAAAGTTGTTTTATAGTTGCATTTTTTGTATCAATTTTCTTACATTAAACGTATCAATGTAAGTATTCAACTATGAAAATATATGAACCTGCACTTCTTTATTCACAAAAGCCATTTCAATGTTTGGCAAAAATTTCTAATTTATATGTATAAAATTATATGTTTATGATGATGCTGAAATGTACAAAAAAGTAGTTTTGAGAAAAAGATTCAAAAGTCTCCTATCCAGTTGTGCAGTGTTAAAAACGCTTATACGAAAAACAAGCATAGAGAAACAAACGTTACTAAATGGAACTTTGAAAGTCTTAAACCGAAGGAAATCATTCAAACGTGACATGTAACAGGAGACCTGATCCGTTAAAGGATTTAAGAAAATATAACTCCAGAAATAATATTAATCTGATTGTCATGAAACAAGACGCCCGTGGGCTGCAATACTGGCACAACTCAAAATATATGAATTTTGAATAAATGCAATATCCACAATTGCAGATTGTTCTACATTTCATAAGCAACAGCAGCATATCTTATAGTACAGTATTCCACCATCAAATGGCAGAAGTGTTGCCGCAAGAATGATGCATTTCAATACAAAATAAAAGCTTCAAACTCTCAAAACTTCAAACATTTATCTCAACAACTAATGTTTTGAGTTGTGCTACTATTACAGCCTACGAATGAAGTACCGATAAACACGTTCTAAAGAAGATTACATGAAGATGCAAAAATTATAGATTCAATTTTTGTATCTTTGAATACTTCCATTTCCCCTTGACTGTACGCAACCTCACCCCAACGGCGCACGCGCCACCGCCTCTCCTCGTCCGCGACGACGGGATTGATTGAGCGATTGTTAGTGATTCCGGGCGCGTCAACTACTATGGTCCTTATTCCCGTAAGTGTAGTGCGCTTTTTGCTTGGGAGGTGGCGGTGGTCTTCCCTCGCTGGATGGCCAGATCCGGCGCCAACCTACCGCCGGCTATCGGGGTTTTCCCCAACCAGATATCTCCCACCAGCGGGGCACCGTCCCAACCGGAACAAGTTCTAAGTCCCCGACCGGTCTCCCGGCATGTGTGGTCGTGTAGTGCATGTTAGTGTAAGTGTGTGTGTAAGGGGGGAGGATAGGACAAGGAAGAGGAAGGAAAGATCGCGCGCGGTCCGGGGCCCGTTTGTTACGGTACTGCTTGGGCATTCGCCTGGTGTTGATCGGAGAAACCACGGGAAACTACCGACAAAGCAGCCGGCCGCTAGAATTCCTCTCCAGACAGCGACTGAAATTGACCTAGCTGAAAAGCTAGTGTCGAAATTCATGCCGCCGTCGAGACTCGAACCTAGAACCTTCCAGTCAGAGGCGCTGCAGTGGCATCAGTTGATGCACTGAGCCACCGATCCCGATGCGAGGACGGTGGCGGCGGGCGGATGTAGGGGTAGTGGTGATGCTCCCTTGATGAGGGCGCAGGTGTGAGCCGCGCCTTCGATCAATCCCCGTCCTAGTTATCCCATCAGGGGGCGCGCGCCCCCACCTCGCTTTCACCCGACCCTGACTGCGTTGCCGGACCTCCCGCCGGGTACTCACACCGCGCTCACGCGGGTTTATGTTGCATCTTGTGAGAGTGTCTGGTCTCGAGAACTGTCAATTAAACTGAAAACTGAAAGAGTCTTTCAGCCTCGCTTCATTTAACTTAGCACAATCTTTACGTTCTTGCGAGTAATAAAAAGTTACTGCTTATGGATTGCAATTCAAAAAAAATATGTACTGTATAACGAACCTTCTCGAAGGACAAAACTTGCCAAACGCGAAGAAAAAAAGTTTCTTTACGTTCTGCAAACGTAGCATGATGCAAATAGAAATGAATGATTTGTAGTGTGTATTTTGATTTAAAAAAGTGTTTGAATATATTTCCTAAAAATAAAATATTTGTACTCAATTTCCTCAAATGTTGAAACTGGACATGACATTCTTGACAACTTATTTCTGGAGAGTGTACAGTTCTGAGTAAGGAAAAATGTTAGTTTATTATTTAAGAAAACCTCTTAAAACAGATTCGGTGAGATTGTTTTGAAATTTATATTTTAAATTTGGAGATTCGAGTTCTAAACAAACGGTGTCAGAATCTCTCCAGAGTGAATTAAATTAGGAAATAGCGATCTACACACAAAAGTTTTGGATTCAATTCTGGTCTTTGATTGTCCTTTTTGACAAATAATTATTTCAAGATTTTTTCGTGGAAGTGTGAATTCTCTTTCAGAGCAGAACGTTAGCTCTTAATAAGAGAAGATCTTTCCACAATTGTGACAAAAAGGAACGACGAAGGGAGTTTTGTAATATTTATGCAATCTTTTGTATCAAATAATTTAGAATATAAAAATAAAGTGAATAATTAAAATGAATGTTCAATGCTCTTTGTAACTTGAAAAATTGCTTTAAACTACTTACGAAATATTCATTATTTTTTAGTGCAGTTACTTTTATTGAACTCGCGAATGAGATATCAAAATGACAAAGAGGAAAGAGGTTTGAAAAGGGTCAATTTTGCAATGGTATTATTTTATTAACTTCTTAAACATACTTGTCAAGTAGAACAAATTTGAGAAATCTATCGTGTCTCAATCGAACCAATTGATGAGCTAAGAATCACCAGATAGTGTCGCGGAAAGCTCTTCAACAGAAAAATGTCACTCCACGTATTTTCTTCGCGGCTGGCGTTGCTCCTCCACAAGGGGCGGCTTGCCACTGTTTGGAGGGCCCTCAGCTGGAGGGTACTGGAGGGCCCCTGTCGTCAACTCGAGAGCTCCTCACGACGCCGCCGCGCCGCGAAGGGTGTTCGCAGCCTCTCGGATGGGGAGCCCGTCGGAAGACAGCTGTCACTCTCCAGGGCCTGTCTTTGAAGAAGGACCGGCAGTACACGTCGGTGGACGCGTTTGCTCTCAATACACATCAAATGGAGTGCCTGGGTTACGACGTTTAATTTCAGGAACTTACAAAATATTTGGGCGTATTTTCGTCATTCAAGGCCTTCCTTTTCTGTCCTTAAGAAATCTCATTATACAGTGCACTCTTAACAAAACGTTAATATGTATACAAGCTCGTTTACGTTCCTTAAACCATCTATAAACATTGCATGACACACAATAATACAACTTCCTTTACTTATTTTTACGTTTTAGAACATAAAATAAAGAATATCTGAACTTAAATAGTGAAACAACCAAGAAATTGAATGGTTCCCACACAATTAAAGAGGTCGGTGGAAGATAATCGTCAATGCAGTTGGCAGTTATGCACCTTTAACGTTTGACGAACACAATAATGTAAATCTATGGTTACAAAAAAATCAGCCATTATTTCTCTTGCCGTCTCACGAGAAAGCAAAATCTGCAAACTTCTATGATTTGTAAATTAAAGTATATGATTAAGAAGAAATAACCACGTTAGGAGGTCAATACATATTTCTCCTATATTACTGGCAAAAATAACCCAGCGTCCTTGATGGCACTGCTAAAAGGGACCATAAAGAACAGAGAAAACGCTATTTTCTAGTAACAACAGATCTTTTGAAGAAACAATTTTCTCGCAGCACATCCTGATCTTTTCTCATAAAATTTAAAGTAAATTTGTCGAACACGACTACGCTTTCATTACAGCCATTTCCACACAATTCTCACAGCGTAGTATATCTCACCATTGAAAGGTTTTAGAGACGAAAACGTCCGTTTCTTCGGCCATAAAACGACACCAAATGTTTAAAAGGGAGCTGCAGCAGTTCCGTGGACGGCCATGATGTCCAATAACTCGGCAGCGCCAGCGTTTCAGGGGGCCTTGGATGGGAGTTCAGAGCCTCCTTGTCGTTGACTGGTCCCGCCCTCGTAAAGCGTCCAAACGGCTGAGCGCCCTTTCGCGCCGTCTCCTCGCCCATTCCCTCCTTCCTCGTCACTCAGCCCAGGTCCCCGACGCCCTCTACGTGGCTATTACGGCTTGCGGGCTCCAAAAGCCGTAAGTTTGGAGAGGGAAATACGACTTCGAATTCGTTTTATTTCCTTTGCTGCGATTTGATTTGAAGGTTTCCTCTCGAAAAACGCAAAATTTGGTATGTTTGAAAATTCGTTTTTTTCATTTTTTTAAAATAGCTTATTCATTTCGCAACAGTATATATTGCTGGCTTTACACTAGCAATAGGTTTCCGCAACATCTTTCAGCAATTTGTTGCTGTTTCTTGCGATCATCTTTACACTAGCAAGAACAAGACGGGGCAATATGTTGCCAGAAAGTTGAGAGGAAGATCTTTCCGACAAGATACTGCCGATCGTTTTACATTAGAACTTTTTGTTGCCGTGCTTGGTGATGCCACGATGAAAATTGCGCGTCAACTTGAGTGAGGTTATATCTCACTCCGACGTGGCTAGTAGAAGGGAGAAGATGCGAGTAGTGGTCGCCGTTATTGTGCTCAGTGAAGAGACAAAGAAACGACAACATTTTGTGAAGACATGTGACTGTATGTTAAGACGAAAAGAAAAGGGGCTTGTGCCAATTCGGTTCAGGACCCTCAATATTTTTTCGTGGCTACGATTCACGTGAGTTCTAAGTAATTTTCTTTTTATAAAAAGCGCAATTATTAATTCGGTAAAAAGTTTGAAAATGCCCTTTACCTACTGTTGATGTTTTATAGATTAATCTTAAAATATCTAAATCTTAGATGAGATATCTTGATAATTTTTAACGTAATAAAATTAATAATTAGGGAGCATCTATAGCTAAACCAAAATTTGAACCATTCGATAATCAACCATAGAGGATTTGTAATATTTATTACTTCACTTATTTTATTAAATATTTTTCACACACCCATTTTACGAAAAAAACGCATATAACAATTCAAAATAATACGTCCATGTACTACCTTATCCGTACTTCCTGCGCATGTGACCATGACCATCATTGGCTTCTTCCAGCAATATCTTGCTCAGACTTCAATCCAATTCTAGTCTCAGCAACAGCCGGCAATATCTTTACGAAGACGGAAACACAGGAGTTTACATTACGACTGGAATATCTAGCAAGAAATATTGCCAACATCAGAAATATTTATTGCCGCAATGTTTATATTGGCAACTTTTCTTGCAAAATAATATTGCTCGCCATTTTCTTGCAAGTGTAAAGCCAGCTTAAGGTAACGCAATAGTTTACTTGCTTGTAACGTTTGGGGTGTAAAGGATCATATGAAATGCTTGTGATTTATTCGTACCAAGTACAAATATAACATATGGTTTCCCTGTAGTATTCATATTTACAATATTTTTAAAAGTCGGACTAGAGTACTTCGATTTCAATACTTGCTAAACTTGAACAATAAGGGAGTAGTCAATTATTGTGTTTACTTTGTGATTCATTTCTTCAAAAGAAAGAGTGGGAATTATTCTAAGAATTTTTAGATGAATATTGTTCTTTTAATAACTGTTTATTTACATTTACTCCCATACAAAGAATATTTATTCTAAAAAAAGAAAAAAAATGTGTGGATTGTATTCGCAACTCACAACATTAAAGCAACAAAGTGCACATAGGATCCGTTCATAAAAATCTTTTGATATTGATGACAGCGACGACCTGCGGCTTTATCGAATAAATTACAGCTCATGTGTGGAGTATCAGTTTGTTTCCTGGAGAACAAGTTTAACTTCCTTCCTTAGGGGTGGTAGAGTTGGAGAGCTCATTAATTCGTTTTTCACACATTTGACGTGAAGATGGCACGGCTTGATTGATTGATTGGTTGATTGTTAGTGATTTCGGGCGCGACAACCGCCAAGGTCATTAGTCCCGTAATTGAAGTACATGTTTTCTTTTCCGGAGGTGGCGGTGATCTTCCCCGCTGGATGGCAAGATCCGGTGCCGACCTACTGTCTCTTAGCGAGGTTTTCCCCAATCAGGTATTTCCCACCAGCAGGGCACCGCGCCTGCGGGGACAAGCTCTAAACTCCAGACTGGTCTCCCGGCAAGTCTGGTAGGGTAGTGCGTGTTAGTGTAAGTGTGTGTGTAAGGGATGAGGATAGGACAAGGAAGAGGCAGGAAAGTTCGCGCGTGGTCCGTGACCCGTTTGTTAGGATATTGCTCCGGCATTCGCCTGGTGTTGATCGGACAAACCAAGGAATGAACTGCCGATCAGAGCAGCCGGCCGCTTGAATTGTCCTCCGGACAGCGACTAATCTCGACCTAGTTATCTACCAGTATCAGAAATCCTGGAACCGTCGAACTCGCACCTAGGCCCTTTCGGTCAGAGGCACTGCAGAGACAGTTGATGGCACGGAGATGGAGCGGGGATGGAAAGAGGACGAGTAACGGAATGGAGCAGTGATGGTGAGGGGACGACGAGGGGTGACGAAAAGATGACGAGGGTGACGACGAAGGACGAGAGGATGGCGCGGGGATGACGAGGTGCTGGGGAAGGATTAGCGAGGGGAAGCCAGGGGGTTGGAGCAAGGATGGCTCAGGTGACAAGAGGATGGTGCGGGGATGGCGCAGGGAAGACGAGGAGTGACGACGAGATTGTCGAGATGGACGAGGGGGGACGAGTGAATGGTGCAGGAATGATGAAGTGCTGACGTGGGGTTGGAGCAGAAAAGGCGAAAGGTCGACGAGGGGACGGCGCGGGGTTGACGATGGAATGACGATGGCGTCGCAAGGGTGAGAAGGGGATAGCGAGGAAATGGCGATCAGAGTGGAAGTGTGGCAATGTGGAGGGCTTGCGCAGGGGAGATTGCTTTAGAGGGTTTGCAGGAGAGGGTACCTCGTGGAATGGCGCGGGAGTGGCGGGGAGGACGTGAATGGAGGGTCGTGCGCGGGGAGGTGGGCGGGTCGGCGGGAGGTAATCGCTGGCGTGCGAGTGTTACGCAAACAGCGCTCGGTAGATAACCGGCGACGGAGTGGCGCGCGACATGCGATCGCCTCCCCACACACGGCGCCCGCCCCCGCCCCCGCCCCCGCCCCCGCGCACGCGCACGCACACGCACGCGGTGATGGATGGGAGTGGTGATGCGGATTGCGCGGGTAGCGGCGGCGCTCGTAGTGTTGGTAATGTTGATGGCGGGAATGATGGTGGATGGTGTGATGGTGGAGGAGACGGTTGTGATGACGGTCTGCTAGAGGCGGAGGTGATAGTAGTGATTTAGATTTAGGTAGGTTATGGTAATAGTGGTGGTAATCGTGAGGCGATTCTGGTAATAAAAATGTTATGTGGGTGTTGATGATAAATGTGATAATATTGGTAATCGTGGGGATGATGGCGGAGGTGAAAACAGAGGTTTCGATAGAAGTGGTAACGGCAGTTGTGAAGAATTGCGAATGGCCAAGGTAATGCTGGTGACGGTGCGGTTGATACAACGGTGGTAGCGGTAAAGAAAATTATCGTAACGATGGTAGAAAATTAATTGATTGATTGATTTTTTCGTGTTTCCGGGCGCGTCAACTGCTTTGGTCATTAGTCCCGTTAGTGTAGTGCATGTTCTTTCTCGGGAGATGGCGGTGATCTTCCCCCGCTGGATGACGAGATCCGGCGCCGACCTACCGCCGGCAAGTGGGGTTTCCCCCTAACCAGAACTCTCCCACCAGTGAGGCACCGCCCCAGCCGGGACAAGCTCTAAACTCCCGACCGGTCTCCCGCAATATGTGGTAGTGTAGTGTAGTTAATGTAAGTAGCATGTTAGTGTAGGTGTGTGTAAGGGGGGAGGATAGGACAAGGAAGAGGAAGGAAAGATCACGCGCGGTCCGCGGTCCGTTTGTTACGGTACTCCTTGAGTATTCGCCTGGTGTTGATCGGAGAAACCACGGAAAACTACCGATCACAGCAGCCGGCCGCTAGTATTCTCCTACAGACAGCTACTGAATTCGACCTAGCTGAAAAGCTAGTGTCGAAAATCCTGCCGCCGTCAGGACTGGATCCTAGGACCTCCCGGTCAGAGGCGCTGCAGTGACATCAGTTGATGCACTGAGCTACCGCTCCCGGTACGATGGTAGACAAGGACGGTAGTGTTGCTGTGGATCGTAATTGTATTGATAGAATTGTGAAGTTATTTGTCACAAGTCGGTGCTATTAGTGAAAATGAGGGTGATCGTTAAGGCGTTTGTCGTTGTCATAGTTTTATTGATGGTACAGACGATGGTGAGGAAGGAGTTTGAGGAGATCTTCGAGAAAGTGGTAATCGTAATGATGATAGGGCGATATCAGTAGGTATGGGAATGCTCACGAAGTAATGAATGGAAGTAAAGGGAGTGAAGTAAAGGCACTGTAGAGTTGGTCTAAGAAACGGAATTTCTTGTAGTGGCGTGATGGAGGTGAGAGAAACTGGGAACGGGGCGGGATAATGAATGACAGCAGCGTCTTCAATTATTTTCTTTTTTTCTATTTTCATTTTGAAAAAGAAAATAAATATTGAATAGTCTAATATAGTAGCCTATTTCGAATACAAAAATTGTTTTTTCTAAACTGAACTTATAATGAAACTATAGGGAAATCAAATGAGAATAAATAAGCTCAAACGACTTCATAAAACAAAGATGCGAGAGGTAGCCCTAAATTGTTCGTACGTTCTGGGCAACGCGTAAGTGTTCCTACTGTGCTATTGCTATTCTGAGATTACGCCATTCGGAATGCATACATGGTCGCTGGTATTCGCCTGACACGAGTAAACGCAGTCCTGCTGAGCTCTACCCACTTATAATTCGAGAGATCTTTGTAGCAAAATCATAAGAACATTGAAAGTAAATGTGACTGCAATGGCGCTGAGCCTAATGTTCTAAGTCCAGTGGAATTCGCGCGATTCATTCTCCATTCTCCAAGCTTCGACGCGCATGGCCGATGCAATCGTGCGCTGAAGCAGGTGTTCTGTATTAGTTGCAGCTACCTTTTAAAAAATAAAGGTAATTTGCATGCGAGTATGGGATTCGTTTACAAATGACATTTTCGTAGTTGCACTGATGTATTTTCTTGTAATATACGTATTTTCGGGAAAGAGGAATCTTGCTGTTTAATACGTAAAGGAAGTATTTTTTTTTCTTTTGCACTAAAAGAATCATAGGTAGTTGCTTGCTTAAAAATGCCATTCATTTAAATCAATGAGGTGTTTAATTGTAAAGTTTACCAATTAACAAAATTATAAATAACAAACAGTTACATGAATACAAAGTGGAGAAACGGGTCTATTTTATGCTCTTGATTTAACTCTAGTTGGAGAAACGAAAAAGACTATTTTTCACTTTGATCTATAAACGAAGTGGTAATTGATAACCCCTTGCAGAATCGATGCCAAGTGGGAGTCCCAAGTGATAACATCATATTCAAGAAGAGTAATATTGAAGCAGTGGGAAAATAAATGTTAAACGATTACATTAATTCACTATTGATTTAACACTACCTTGGCAATAATAATAAGAAAGGTCAGTGTGCAGGAATAATTTCAAGAAATTGTAGTATCAAATAATGCCAATAAAAATAGCGCAGTCAAAACTAGGTGACCAAAATGGCGGACAAACTCTCGTACTAATTAGTTTCCTAATCTTTTAAGTCGCGGTTAGCTTTTCAGTTTGGCCATACGCTCTTTCCAGCTTCCATCGATCGGCACCTAAAAGACCTACATGGACCTGCCACGTATCCTATTGTTCTCCTGGGGATAATTCTCACTGCAAAGCATCCTCGCGCTCCCCGAAAATCTGGCTAAACTTTTAAGTATATCTCGGACATTTACCATTACATTGATGCCCATGATAGCCCTTGTTCCCACGGTACTTATACTATTGTTCAGGTTGTAGGGATCTAGTTTGACAATTACACTTTGATATATTGCACAAACATCTCAAACACAGTTACTGGTCAAGCGAGAGATTATAAATGGGATACACGAGAGATTGGTATTGCCGCAACGCCACAAACACAACTTCCAACATTCATGCATTATGAGGTTTCGAATCTTAAGCCTTAGTGTCCACATGTAGGCTCCTAGCCCCTTGAGGCATTCTCACTTGACCACACTATTTAAAAACGAGTTTCGTTTATGTAACAAGGAACATATTTTCTAATACCGCTCCTTGAATTGAATTCACTCCATATCACGTTTTGTCGGATGTAAATATAATGACTCCACAAAGTCAGAAGCTGGAATGAAACGGGGTCTCTTTCCTCCAGTCAGGGGCTTTGTTACGAGTACATATTGGGTACTGAAGCTCCTCATTGGATGACAATGTCCCTCTCGCCTTCTAGATGCTGACCTTGGTGAGTCACTATATTTAAATTGGACAATAATTCTGCATTCTACAAGCATAATGCGGTGTCCGGTGTCTCGCGGCATACAGAAGCAGAGCATATTCGGTTGGAAAAACGGTTCGGGTACTATAGTAAAACTTGCTCAATGCGGTATCTCAAGGGACCAGCATTTTTTCCTATTACACAATATTCCGCAATTAAGCAATGTAATACTGAGGAATTTACATTTTCTGGGACTGCGATTTAAGCACACATCAGACATATGTCTTATTCCTTCTCCGCATTACACTCTTTCCGCATTGAGCAAGTTTTAATACTCTTTTGCTTAGCAGTTGTGTCTTCTCCATAACAACTGACTGTCGCTGAGTAGAATCCCCAACAGCTGATTCCGTTGAAACATGAGTGCCCCTCGGGCATAGGGCATTGTGTGGCATCAGCTGACCGTTGGAAAGAATTACTCGCTCTCGGATCTACCGGTCCGCTTGCTTATTCGGCGATGGGCAGTCGGACCCCATCTTCAAGGGATTTTACTCCGCGGTGTATCTACAGTGCCGCCTAGAGACCTAGATTCAGAGTAGCGCATTATTTTTCGTCACCGATTCCATCATTTCATATCCAGTAATTAGAAGAGTTTTAAACAATATAGTGTGTCTTTCAAACTACCAATCTACTGAAATCAAATATAAATGTACTGGGAACTCTCCGAAGTACCTTCAATTACTTTCATTTCTCCCCAAGTTCTATATGCTTTCTGGCGGGACTCTCCAGTTAGAGGAAATGAAATATCAGCTGCCGTTCAAGTTGCGCATCTGTCCTTGTCTAGGAACTCTCCAGATGAATGCAAAAGAGACCGCGGTGATGGGCTACTCCAGAGAATGATTGTTGCAAACCCGTTTGTCAAACGGTGTTTGGTTTATATCCAGTTCTCGGGAGATTTTGAACTGTGAGGTAATGTGAGCGTTGGGAACCACCCATCTGCACCAAATCAATATTTATACAATCGAAAATCTCCATATTACGTTGAAATGTTATCATTTCTCTTTACCTCTTTGACGTCGTGTTAGCGAAATGACAACACAGACTCTATTTACACATCAGTCTGTTTACAAGATTTCAACTCTGTATAGCTCTGGGGTTACGTTCGCAATCTACCTCCGTGACTCCCACGCATACTGCTCCATGTCCCCTGGCTAGAGCATCCTCCACCCAGACGCTTTATCGCGCCGGTGCCCAGACACCCAGGGCTACGTTCTCGCAGTGTCACGTGGAATACACATCCGCCTCCCGGGGCAGCAGTTGCGTCCGCACGCGACGCACTCTCAAAACGAACTTTCTCGCTTCTGCATCTCCACTAACTTCTCTTGGCGGTCACGTGATCGCCCCAGCTTCCCAGAGCCACATACGCTCGGTCCACATATGCCCGCTCACCCGGGGGCCAGTCTGCACTGCCCCGCTCGCCTTGCGTCATGGGGGTCGTACTCCCCCCCCCAAACTGGCCCTGTTATGCGCCGCCTTTGGTCATCCCCATGTGGCAGCCAGCTCTCCAAATCCTGGTAGCCGTTCGGAAACATGGCTGGCTACTGGTGGCGTTACTCTTGAATGCTGTCGCCTTGGCTATCGGGTAAGAAAATATTAAATGGCGGCGGTCGCGCAACTCTGTGCATTGTAATGTCACCATATGGCGGCCAACCCACCGAAATTCCTTAGAGGGTGTCGGAGGCTGACGGCCACATGGGAACAAACAAAGTCCGACGAGTTTCAAAGCCTTTGGGGAGCTGTGGCCCCCCATGACGCAAGGCGGGCAGCGAAGTGGAGACTGATCCCCCAGTGAGCAGCCATGTGATCCCAGAAGCCATCCGCGTTTCTCCGAGAGGCTAGGGCGTGGGGGATCCCGTGACCGCCAAGAGGTTAGCGGAGAGGAGAAGAGAGGAGTTCGTTTTGAGATTGCCTCGCGTGCGGACACACCTGCTGTCCCGGGAGGCGGATGTGTATTCCTCGTGACACTGCGAGTGCGTTGCACTGGGTGTCTGGCACCGACGCCCTAAAGAGTCTGGATGGAGGATGCACCAGCCTGAGGCGGGGAGCAGTGTGCGTGGGAGTCACACAGGTAGATTTCGAACGTAACGCCAAAACTCTTAATAGTGTAAATCATGTAAATAAATACGTTTGTAAATATAGCTCGTGTCTGTGTTGTCATTTCGCTACCACGACGCCACAGTATCTACGGGCTCCCCAGCCGTCGCCTCAGCTGGAGACTGATCGCGCGATAAGCGTCCGCCTGCCCTCCCCCGCGAATCGGCCTTCGTGCTCCGCTGCCGACAGGCGCGAGATCGATGAAATGTCATTTATATAAACAGTGGGTTTTCATCTGCTAATTACTGGTCGCTTGTGAACGAGCAATTTAGTTGATGTAGTGTTCTCGTACGGTTGATGTATTCATTGGATGAGAATGCTTGGTGTTATTGGCTTACAATATGTTTTCTTCATTACTACCGGTTATGTCCTTTTCTATTTTTGAACTAACACTATCGTCGTACATTATCTCACATGAATTCATTGTTTTTATTTGCTTTTATTGTAACGACAGTAGTTTAATTATTGGAAATTAAAATGCTCCATCTAGAAACAAAAACCTGCGATTGTTGTTTATTTCCAAAAACAACATCAACACATTTAAATACAAAACTTCTAAAAAGCTTCAATAAAATTCAATTTTAATCGCAATGAATTCGTTTGTTTTCACAGACAATTTCTTTATTAATGGATTGATGGATAAAATATTGTTAGTTACGAGATGGTGTGATGAATATATAACATTAACAAAATTATATTATTACAATAAAAATATTTTTCTTGCTTTAAAACGTCAATACGCTTATTGAATACTTAATAAATAGCACCACTATAAATTATGATCATCGGTAAAGGTTTCTCAATACATTTGACAAAATACCTTGTGCCTGAGCATTCTAAATAAAGTCATCCCAAAAAAACGTATGTTGATTCTAAAAATGTCCGTTTTGGACTATTTTCCGTGCAGCCAAACCGACCATTTCTCAACAAGGATAAATATCCTATAAAGCACGTGCATGTGTTCAAAACGAACCGTGTCACTTTGTTGACTCGCTATCCGAGCGAGGCGGCAAGAATAAAGAAATTCAGAAGGCAATTGCAGGTGCGACTGACCCCCCAGCACGTAAGGGCAATAGGCCACCTCGCTCGCGCTGCACGGACGACACGGCACGAACAGGGAGATGGCGGGGGTGGCAGCGAGAGAGACCGAAACAGAGAGAGAGAAATAAAGGGAGAGAGAGGGGGAGGGAGAGAGAGGAAGGGGAGAGAAAGAGAGAGATGAGCGGACGGAGTTTTTGACGGCGCAGGGGAAAAGGGAAGTAGTGACTGGCTTGACATGGAGGGTAGCAAAGAACAAAGGCTAGGGTAGGTAGGTAAGGTCAACATCAGACCACGGCACGCCACAAAGGAACGCAGGGTTCTTGATACGATATGTAGTTGTGAAAAAGGAGATACATTAGGAAAAGAGAAAGTGAATAAGCGAGTGTGTTGTATGCAACTCAATTTACTCGTATTATATCCAAATAATATTGTTACGTAAATCGTACAGCGATGTTATGAATGAAATTGGCTTCAACATGTTTTAGTTGTTGCAGTCAAAATAGGATGCTCTGGGATAATCGATCCATCGGTGTCCTCTGCATTGTTTTGTCTTCCTCTTCACGTCCTTTACCCCTTTCGGGGCCTAGAAATATTCTTCAAAACGAGTTGGAGGAGCTTCTGTCATCCGTGAAAACAGATTCTGCAATACGAAATTTGACCACTGCGTCGTTTTGTAATTATCAAAGAAAGATAACAATGCAAAACGAAGAGGCAGAGGCTTAAGAAACATCACCTTACGATAGAACGCATTGTCAACATTAACATGCAAAGTTGTCGCGCGATATACATAAGATATAGCATGTCACACTTAAAGAGGCGAAGCCCGTGATGATACAGACAGGTTTAAGTTACGTAACAGTGTGTACTTAGCACGCTACTTTCGCAGTTTCTTCAAGGTCATCACACTGGAATAGGGAAGGTTGTAACTTCGAAGCGACAAACTAGGGGCTTCTTATCATGTGTATTGAAAATTATAATCATTTCTCTTCGCTAGCGAGAATACGCTTTGGATTTTGTAGAAACGGAATACCATACACTACTTACCATACCGCGATGCAGCTGACTTTCAAAGATTCAATGTCAATACTTAAGTATTGTACAGGGCGTCGTCCACAGCTGACTCTTTCATAGGGTTAATTAGTGATATATGCTGTTCTAAAAAAGCGCCCCACGCCACATCACTCTGAATCATCCACGTCTTTGAGAGGGATTCAAACTCGCAGCCTTTGAGTGAAATTCAAACTCGCAGCCTTTGAGTGGGATTCAAACTCGCAGTCTTTGAGTGAGATTCAAACGTACTTGAGCGCAATGTCCCCGAGGGCCATCAGGTGCAAGATGATAATGACAGTGTCGACGATGATCTGATGAAAGTGTTGGGAAGGGGAGGTTGTTGGTGGCGATGGAAAAATATAGGGCGGCAAGGGCGTCGACAGCGGGAGGGAGATGGGGACAACGGGAAAATGAAAATGATGTCGGAAAGGATAATGTGTGGGGTGGAGGGGGATGAGGCTGCGGAGAGGCCGAATGGGCAGAGGGGGTGGTGGGGCTGAGGGGGTGGAGGGTCTGGGAAGGCGGAGATGCGAAGGGGTGGAGGGGCTGAGGGGGTAGAGATGCTGAGAGGGCAGAGGGGGCGAAAGAGGCTGAGGAGGTGAAAGGGGCTGAGAAGGTGGAGGTTCTGAGGGGATGGTGGGACTGAGGGGTGGAGGGGGTGAGGGGGTTGAGGGGCTGAGGGAGTGGAGGGTCTGAGGAGGTGAACGGGCTGAGGGGGATGGAGAGATTTAGAGGTGGAGGAGAACGGGCTGAGAGGTGGAGGGTCTGAGGGGTGGAGGTTCTGAGGGGTGGAGGGGCTGAGGGGGCGGACAGGCGGAAAGGAGCGGAGGGGTTGAAAGGGGCTGAGGGGGCGGAGGGGGCGGAGTCCGTGGCGCACGCCGCCGCCTAATGCACACGTCGCGCGCCATCGACCCGCCCTATCGCCCATCTCGTGTGCTTGTTGATTTTCCACCGCCCACGCTCCGCCCCGCGTCGGCCCCCACTCCGCCCGCTAGCCTGCAGCATTAAGCCCAGAGTCCCGTGCGGCGCTCCTTATCTCGATGTGTGCATTCGTAATTAAACAAAATATTTACCTCTGCTTTACAGCGCTGGCATTAGTCTGTGGAAAGGGGCGTTGGCATCGCGCTTTGCTCTATTGGTTTTCGCCTCCACCCTCCTCCCGCACGCGCCCAGGACTCCCCCCCCCCCCACGCCCAATCGCCTAGCGGAAGATCTCTGGATCGATACCAGCGACGTTTTTCTTGTTAATAAGAAGCAATCGATGCCAGATTGAAAAACGCTATTAATTATTGGATTGTTCTTCTCTGTCCATGCGACACCATTTTGCAGGCAGGTGTGGTCAAATGTTTGACTTCTACATCACAGCTGAGTCGCGGTGTTCTGCTACCTGATTGGAAAAATCTGTGATTTCACCTCTACGTGAAGAATAATGGCAGAACAACCCCGAATAAGGCCATGACAGGGTGTCATGAAATTTAGTGCACCAGTCTTTCATGCAGCGTCACTGTGATAACGAAGAGTAATTCCTTGATTCTGACCACGGAAGCCTACATCTTATTGGCCTTCTAAGCCTATTCTTACGTAGGTTTATACATTTCACAATAGGAACAATGATATTACAGCCTTGAAAAGGGTAATGAACAGAAACCTTAAAAGATGGATACCTTCCTGAAATCTTGGTGCACTAGTAAACGACGGCACAGTGTACAGACAGCCATGAACTATCACATGGCTCCCACCGCACAAGTTTGTGGCAATGGTTAGTATGTCTCTACGAGGAGGATATTGGGATTAGAGCTCAGAGATACGAAATGAGAGCTCGCTTAATAAGTCTATACGGCAAGGATTTTGGGACCTTGTCACATTGACTATTTTGGAATCGGGTTTGTATTTTAAGAATTGTGTAGTAATTTTAAAATTTCATTCATTTTTTGCCGGTAAGATGTGTTCTATTCATAATGTGTTCTGTTTTGTTCATAAAAACACTATGTTTTCGTGAAGTGAAGAAAATCACAGAAGGTTTTTGATGAAACTGTTCTGATTTTGCTGAGTTGAAAGTATCATTGTTTATGGAATGTACCGTACTATTGTATTTAATTGTGAAAAATATTGAAACTTTTTAATTGAGAGCTTTTGGATTGAAATAGTGAGTATCAGCAGAATAAGTTAACAATTGATCAGCGTAAAAAAATTATGAAGCTGGATACTAAAATCTAAATTAACACATGGTATTCTCACCTCAAGGGAACTAAACAAATAAATTATGTTTATAGTTTGAAAGAACGGCCTTAATTAATTTACCGAAAAAAGAAAAAAAATCTTCATTCTATCTTAGGCAGAAGTAAGCCATATAAACGTATACTGGTTATTGATCAACGTAGAACTCTTAGTGATATCTTCTGAAATTTATTGGATAGTGCGGTCTTGGAATACCTTTACGAAATCACCCTTCCAGGCAGATCACTTCGCCACAGGAGAGCAGTAGGTAGGCAAAGTCGCCCTGAACACTTTACACATGAAACGATTAAGCAGAATGTAGGTAAATAAATTTAAGAACGTTTTTTCTTATTTTTATTGATATTTTTAATTTTATTTTTCTGGGCATATCTTCTTTTCAAAATGCAATCTTACCAAATTGGAAAACGGGTTACTACTGATACTTTCCTTCCTCCCCCCCCCCCGCGCTAGTTGCGCTGAGAAGCTCGTGGCATGCAACGGTGCCATGAAGCGTGTTACTGACACCACTATGAGACCTTGACATCTCTGCTTTAGGCGTAACAGAATTTGTCATTAGAGTTGTGAAGAAAGACGTGGAAGGATAGACAAATCCTCGGCGCCCTTGATACGCGGAAGTGTCGCTCAGGGAGTCAAGAGCAGTTTCACAACTCTAACCGCGAGTGATCACGCCCCATACGCCTCTACAGGGAGTAATTGGGATTGGAGCCATAACGAAGATCACGATGAGATGTGGCTAAACTTATGCGTCATTTTCATCGCTGCGTCGCCTGCGCCGCTAAGGGCCCCTTCAGACGAGCGCTGCGTTGATGTGCGTTAAGTAAAGCGCCCTTAGCGGTGTTTCGAATAACACTGTATCTTATGCAAAACGTCACATAAGCGATTTGGCCGTGCTGCAGTAAATACAGTGTTAATCTGCGACGTGCGTTATTTGTCGCGCGTCAACGTAACGCCCATGTGATACAGGTCTAAGAACAGCCTCACGACTCTTACCGGCGGAGCTTTTTCGTGTTCGCTTTTTCGAGAAAATTTCGTGTTCCCGATCGCGGTCGCGATGATCAAGGGGTCGAACATTTACTATTGATAAGTGTAATCACTGATTACAAAAATAAAATATATTTCCGGATTGGATAGCCGATGTCGCTAAGGCGACAGGGGTCGGGGCGACGGGGTCGTAGGCGTCTAAGGCGACGGGGCCGTAGCTGCCCCGGATCGAAGGATCGTGGCTTCGAATTCCGCCTCATATGTATTTTTGTATGTGTTCGTGTTGTCCTTACGTGTTCTTTCTACCGTTATCTCTACAGTTAAAGCAATCATAGTGGTCGCTATATAGCCAAGATATTAATGTTAAAAAGAGACGTTAAAGAAATTAAATGGACTTGATCATTAACTCTTTGCGATATTCTATAGTAAAAAAACATATTAATAATAATAAATTACAAACTTGCTTCTCATCTTTCGTGTCTGTCTTAGGATCAGGATGTGGCTTGGCTGGTACAAATAGTGCGCAAAATAGCTCCTCCCAAATAAGGGGATTACCGATACTCTATTGCCTTTAACCCTTCTTTAGTCACGTAAAACTATTTACCTTAAATATTCGCGTTACGGAGAAAATCTCCGGGTTCAGAAATTAGACGCAAACGAAATATTTAATTAGTCAAAAATGTTTTAATTGATAGCTTTTAATGTACATTAATCTATTTTTGCGTGCTTGATCTTTCGCCCTTGGTAAATGCAAGACAATACGATGGTGAGGCGTACGAACGATTTGAAGCGGTTTACACACATGCCACAAAGTTTTCTTTTTTCCCGTAAATGTAGGGCATCATAGAAAATAATTATTGTTAAAATAAGTTGCAGCGTCATCAATTTCACGTTCAGCAATTTCATCTGGAAGCTCGGTTGAAATACGTTTCTTTACAGTCTACCTTACCATGCACGCATTTTACCACATTGAAATTTTCATTCATAGACATGTTCGCATGTTTTGTTATTTCTGAAAGTAGGAATTAATTGAAAATGAGAACAGGGCTTCGTCGCCTGATGCATCCGAAGATGTATTATGATCATTGACTTGCATATAGTCTTCTTCCTCTCTGATGGATCCATCACTAATTTCAAAATCCGTACTTTCATCTAGGACACCCAAAACCATTCTTTTGAATATTCCTCTTCATCGACCGTATTGTGTGATAAAAATACCAGAAGAAACAATACATGCTGTAAGAAGCAAACGGCATTCGAACGAGAAATCGAATCCCCGGCAACGGTCGCGTCACGGAGAAAACCTCCGGGTGAGCGCACGGGTTTAAGAAATACGTTGTCACCGGTCGAGGGTTTAACTCACACAGTTGCGCATCTCCCAATCGACTCCAAAAATGAACGCAGAAAGGTACTGAAAACAGTGTGGCCATTTTCAGTTTTGCAACAAAATGACAAGCAAACAAAAAAATACCCGGCTGAAGCCTCCGAGACGCGACTAAAGGAGGAATAATATCAACCCCCGCAGATTGATATAAGCAAAGAATAAAACAAATTGCACCCCATGCTTATTTTTTCCACTGCCTCTTTATACTTATACCCATTATTAAGCTCAAATTCCACGTTTATTGCAGAAGGGGACCCCATTCCGATTTCTGCACCAGGACATCCCCGAACCTTGCTTCGTAACTGCTTAAGACGCTTAGAATACTCAACAAATTACAACTATTTATTGACAACTATTTATATTCTATTGCATAAGAATACACTCTGCAATATGCATTGAAGAAATGTAATAGCCTGGTAAAAAACGCTCAACATTTTGTAATAATTACGGTTCATGAAGCTACTAAGAAGCGGAAGCGTCCTCAATTATTGTAAATCTGTATATTTACCGAAATATTGTAGTACAGAACTGGTATTTATTTAAGATATTTATGGGTTATTCTTTGTGTTATAATGCGATGCATGATTTGGTACAGAGAATAACATAAGGGGTGGTGCCATAATTCTTTTCAAATGGGTAGATGAGAGAAAAGGGTTGGAAATTCCTGTTTTATATTAACACAAATGAATCATGCAATCTTTTAAAATAAAACACTTTGTGAAAAAGCTAATGCCAAATAAATTATCGTTTAAGTTATCACTGCAATATTTTGTTTATTTCCAACCACTATGCATAAATCTAAAATTGGCTCTTAAAATAATATTTTGACTATAAATGAACGCTACATTTGAAACATATGGAAATCGTTTCTTCTTGAGGAAACAAACTCACTTAATAGTAATGAGTACTATTAAAAACAAAAAGTAACTCTTACAGATAGGATACGAAAACCTTGACTACAGAAAGGCAAACAATATTGGGACATACTTCTAATTAGTGAATGTTACCTCACAAGCAAGTATAGGGCACTTAAAGATAAGCTTCACGTGCTACTGTCAACCGTTTATCTAAGCAAATGGCTGCTAAATACCTCGCTTTTGTAAACAAGAGAAAGTGTACTTTCAACTGTGCGTCACGTGCAGAAATAAACTGAATTATCTGTGTTCTGTTTTCAAAACGCTAGTTAATGCAGTAGTTTTACGCACTATCCAGGGAATAAACTGATTTAAAATAAAACACATAACAAAATATTTCGTTCACTTTCATTCCCATTTTATAGGAATATCTGGAGCATTACACCATGATTAGCAAATGACTTATTTCATTATTACCACATTTTTTTAAGTTATATGCTCTTCCGCAACTTATTTTAATAATAATAATAATAATAATAATAATAATAATAATAATAATAATAATAATAATAATAATAATAATAATAATAATAATAATAATAATAATAAAATTACATCAACACTAATGCAACTAAAAATACCATAGATCAAGAAAAATTGCGGCAGACTATTTAGATGCACTGCAACCTTTTCCATCAAACACCTCACCAAAAGATACAAAGAAACACAATTGTAGTAACACATAGTGCAGATATACAAACACGTTTTACAAGAAAACGAGTAGCAATTTCTATGATTAGCGTCGCAGGTTTATTTTCACACGGAAAACGTAGAATTGCACTCTGATGTCTTAATTAGGCGATGATGCTATCTAAATGAGGTCTTATCTGCCATCTTCGTATATCTTACATGATCATGTACACGAGTTTTTAATATTTTATGCTTATGTCACCAGAACTTTTTCAAGATTTTAATGAAGAAACTTGTTCAGAACGACTGCAAATTATGAAGATGATAGCATTCATTTCTAAATATTTATGCTTATACAACAAAATATTTTGATATCCTCTCACAATTGAAAATTATTTTACATTGATAGACATTTTAGTAAGTTGATCTGACAAAAACTTCAATATTTCTACAGAAATCTGAAGAGATAGTAACTCTTTAGCGATGCTGCGATTTACTTCATGAATAATGAATTACAGAAATGTTCTGCGTGCAATGGAGGGGTATTTTAAACACACCTAAGTTCTAGAGGAAAACGTAGAATTTCCATTTTTTCTGGGCCTTCTTTACGTGTGTTTACGACGAAGTGATAAAATATGATTTGCGCATTTGAATGAATGTTATCAGAATTTGCATTGTCACACTACTTCATTGTAACACTCCTTTTCGAAAACGAAAAATATTCGTTTTATCGAACTACGAATTACATGACTACCTTAACTATGATGTTCAATCTATCGCTCTCGGCAAAAATACTGCATCTCGATCTTGCATAAAGGGGGAAAAAAATAAAAAAGAACCTAATTTACACAATTCGATTGCTTTTTATTTCTGGATTAATTTTTCTTTCTGAACAAATATATTCATTTCTTTTATAAATAATAAACAATTTATATGTTTCTGGAGTGTTTCTATGATTCTACAATGCAAATTTTTGCCTAGAAAGCATTTCTTCAAACCAACTTTTGAGTGTTTATTGCGGTTTAGCTATTCTGAGGATCCAAGTAGTTTATTAGACAAAATATGCTTAAAAATTTTCTTGACAGCTTATTTTCGAATTTTTGACGTTTCCTCCCGGGACACTCTTTATTCCATCCACTCTTCCGAATTCAAATACATCTCGAGTGAAATTTAACTTGTTTTCCTGGACTCTTAGGAGTCGTATTTTACCTTCTTTTGGTTAGCGCTTTAGTTTCTGTTAGTTTCACGTTCCTCCGCAAGCTGATACATAACACGGCGTTGCTTCCTTGTTACGCAAACGGCGCATAACGCAGTTTGACTCAGGTTTCCCCTCGGCTCCTTTGCTACATGACGCGCTATTAAGCTACTGCGAGGTTCGTGTAATAGGTAGTGTAAATTATGACACATCAACTCCAAGTAAGCACAAAATACCAATGTATCATTGCCACCAGGATATCTTTTAAAAGAAGACAAAAAGCGCTTCATCTCAATCCCGAAAATTTCTACATGAATTATCCTCGTCAGTCATAAGTCATGCCACTTACCTTCTCAAAATAAATATTTCTGAGATTATTCAAGTGCAGACTACACGTCCATGGGTTCAATCATCAATTAGACAAGAAATCAAAAACAATGCGAACAATTACTAAAATAATGCATTTAAGTAAATTCCAATACAAAAATGTGTAGAATTATTGTAAAAAATATTTCAATTAAAAAAGAAGGGTGGCTGAAAGAGAAAAGTAAGTTTTTGAAACGCTTCTTCGGTGAAATGAAGTGAAATCAGTGTGTTAAGGCTACTAAAAGAGAAAATGAAGTTAAAATTAATTTTACTCACCGAAATGGGAGTATAAAGGAGTCTCAGTTGACTATCCTTGGCGCCACACTTCCCATACGTCTGTAAACTATTGGTGCTACAGAATGGCACTGACATTCTCGTAGTAAAGTTTTCTGTTTTTCTTGGTGTGGATTGGCTTTACGGTCTTGCCCCATCCTCTTGCCAACTGTCATCAATCGTCACCCAAAGTAAATTTTTTGTACATTTTCTCAACTTTTCGGTTTACTAATAGAAGAACCGAAATATTACTTCAATAATATTAAAGAGGAGTAGAACCTCGTTCTAAATAGAATTTTTTATTGAAAAATTTGAAGCCATTTTTAAGAAAATGGCGATTAAGCATTAATGTAAATGCGAAATTTGAAGCTCTTTATTCAGGAATCTATTGAGATTTCGAAAAACTTCATTTAAAGTCATTTAAAGCACTTTCACTAACAAATTCCCCACTTTGTGGGGCATTTGCGGGATATTTTTCTATGTTTAGCAACTGGATTTATTCACACTTTCGTTACCACGCTCTGTAATAAGAGTTTTTCTTCCGAAAATTCGCCGTTTTCCGTGTAGTATTATATAACTTTCTCACTACACAGCGAAAAAGTAACAAGTTTGTCTATGTCCATGTCAGTAATGTCTGAGGTAAGCCATATAATTAAAGTTTTTATACCGCCAAGACAACCTGGGAGGTAGGCAGTTTTTCTCAGAAACCGTCAGTAGTGCGGCCACAACTCTATAGAGTGAAATATTCCTCGTAAACAGCCCTATTCTCCCAAACGCGAATTCTACAGAATAAGGATTCTCTCTAAACCTCCCAGTTATTAAACATATTTTATAGGTCTCATATTATTTATAGACAGTCTTATTACACAATGCACTACTGAACCAAATTACAACCACGTAGATTGTTAGTCAATAATGAATATTGAAGATTGTTAACCAATGTAGTTATTATTCAATTTTTGTGATTTCTATTTTTAGGTGACCTGAAAATAGAGACAACTATTCCCCGAAACATTGAAAAATGTATATTATTTTAATAATTAATGGTTCCAATTATTTAGCATATATTAGAAAAAAATAATATTGTAGGTAGTGTATGTTGTAATAATAGGTCACAATACTATTACTCTTAAAGGAGATAACAGACGTTAATATGTTTCTTAAAGTAAATAAATATATTTAATACACGTCTATATTATTGGAATTCTTTAAAAGATTAATTGAAAAAATTAAAATCATTATTTGTTTTATAAACAGTATACAATTTTTCAACGTTTCTGGAAATGGCGGTCATCTTTTTAGATCATCTAAAAACACTAATCACAAAAATTAGTTTATGTAAGACGAATTAATTAAATGTACCAGACATAACTTTAAAAGTACTCACCCCGTACAGCTTCCTGGGCGAGGTTCATTCCGCCTCCACCTCCAATCCACGCCGATGAGACTGGTGGCGAAATGTGGATATAGAGCACACCTCTGCCATGTGCGGCGGCCGTCGTTTCATGGCCGTTGAGTGGCCGCCGCCGCCACCGCCGCCATGAGCAGATGGGCAGCCCCAAATTACAAGGGGCTCCGCGGCGGCACTTGGCTGCGAACGATCACTGCCCCACCGCCGCTTGCGTCTTCTGCAGCGCTTTGCAACGGCAATACAACTCAAATAGCTCAAGCCAGGGTTTAATCGCTCGATGGTTTGGTTTGGTTTTTTCGTGTTTCCGGGCGCGTCAACTGCTTTGGTCATTAGTCCCGTTAGTGTAGTGCATGTTTGTTTCTTGAGAGATGGCGGTGGTCTTCCCCAGCAGGATGGCGAGATCCGGCGCCGACCTACCGTCGGCTAGTGGGGTTTCCCCCTAACCAGGACTCTCCCACCAGCGGGGCACCGCCCCAGCCGGGACAAGCTCTAAGCTCCCGACCGGTCTCCCGGAATATGTGGTAGTGTAGTGCATGTTAGTGTAAGTGTGTGTGTAAGGAGAGAGGATAGGAAGGGAAGAGGAAGGACAGATCGCGCGCGGTCCGTGGCCCGTTTGGTAGGGTACTGCTCCGGCATTCGCCTGGTGTTCATCGGAGAAACCACGGAAAACTAGCGATCAGAGCAGCCGGCCGCTAGAATTCTCCTCCAGGCAGCGACTGAATTCGACCTAGCTGAAAAGTTAGTGTCGAAAATCCTGCCGCCGTCAGGACTCGAACCTAGGACCTCCCGGTCTTAATCGCTCGACTGGGGATTTTACTCCCCATAATGGAGTAGAATTTTTGGCAAGAGGAAAATTGGCAAAACATTGTGGCTTGTTTGTGATGAATCATTTTGGAAAATTATTGTTGTATATTATTTTTTACTATTACTATTATACCATTTTCAGTTTTGTGCTGAAAACTTTTTAACGTTAACTAATCAGAATAATTGCGCGCTCTCACTGTTTGTATTCGTACTTAAAAAGGTAGTAAGATATTCCATGTAGGTGAGTTTTCTTGATGAAGGACAGTTATCAGGTATTTCGAATGTAGTGTTTTTTATCAGAATATTCAGTCCATTTCAGCGTATGTGGCATTTTTATGTTGATAATTTTTTATTGAAACGTTCATAATTGCATAAATGTTATGCAACATTTGGGATGAAGGCTCTCGAGGCTTTGAGACGTTTTGAGAAATAAACTACCTTGTTTCAATTAAATGATTTATACAAGGTGGTGAAAAAGTTGTGACAATCACGATTTGCAAATTGAAGTTTTCTACAAAGTTCTGATAGCTGCAATGACCTTAAATGTTCTCCTTTGGATAGTTGCAGTTTGGAATAGCTCTTATCTCAGCAACCGACATTCATGAGAATGTGTGCAACTGTTTCTGAAAATGTGGTAAACAGATTGTTCTGAAAATTTTCGATACGCTCACTTTGTAAAATGTATTGAAGTTAACAATTTTAGACAATTTCGCTGAGTGGTACTAAAAGTTATTAGTAGTAAACGTAGAACGTTGAACCCTTACTTAGATGTCTTTCTTTTTTCGAATTTACTTTCTTTTCAAACTACGCAAAGAAGTGGAAGGATTAAACAATTCACAGATGATATTATTTATCACACTAGAAGTTTACATGCGTGTACATATATTTTGTTTATGACAGTCGAAAATAACGTTGAGAAATGAAATATTTGCCACAGTGAAAATGCATGGCAGGTGAATATAAGATGAATAATGGAAATTCTATCGCGCTAACTCTTCTCTCTACAAACTTGTATTTCTCTTCTAAGTTTGTTTTTCGCTTCCGATTTTCTGTTCTCATTCCATTTAACGAGTAACACACGATATTTTTGACGTCATGTAATTTATTAACTTTAAAGAATACAATTCATTAATAAATCGTAAATGTCAGAAGTATCATCATAAAGAGTACTTTATATTTCCGAGTTTCGTGGCATTTAAGTACAATAATTTCTAAGAAAATGAAAGCTAGCGACCCACTTTCTAAACCCCAATAAAATGAATTAATTCTTTACATTCTTTTAACTAGTTTCCGGGAATATACTATTTTAGAAAAGTATGCGTTTTAAATCCCTGATTATTGAGCATGTGATTGCAGATTGGACAGGTTTCTATTTGCAATAAGCAGTCATCGAGATACTAAATGTAATTTGAAATAATCCTTCCATCAGTAAAATGAATCCAGTCGTCGTTTATCGTTTATGGTTTAAAATCACAGACATTGACTTTACTGAGTTGTGAGTAATGTTTTCTTATTCCAAAATGTACGTATATATTTCTTAAGGATACCAAATGCACTATTATAAACTTGAATATTTCTAGGTAATACTTTCTATCGATTCCACTTTCTAAGTATTGGGAATAAAACAATGTTTTTTATTTCTCTAAAAGTTATTAACCTCGTTGTGTCAAACACATTAAACTACATTTTTGCAGCATACTTACCTAGTGATACTCACTTGCTCATTTCTTCTTTACTTCTCGCTCGAATGCAAAAGAGTGGCGGCGCAGGTGCTCGTCTCCGTTTAGTCCATTTTAAATAACCACACTTTTAATTCGACGACGTACGTCTGTTGTGTTTAATTTTAACATTAATTTATTCGCTAAAATGTGTAAATAATATACTTCTAATAAATAAATCAATAAATGATTTTTCATTGGCGAATGGTTCTCCATGAGGGATCTAACTCTCGTTTCTGAGAGCTAGACTCCACAACAGGCGAGGTCAAATGAGATGCAGTGAGGCAAGGACGAGTTGCTGGCCCCCTTATCCGGGCGCAGGGCGAGGATGGCATTGGAGGAGGCGGTGCTAATCGTGGAGAGATGGAGCGACGCAGGGTGAGGCGAGGCAGAGCAAGGCGTGACGCTGTGCAGCGGGGCGGGGCCGGGCGGGGCGGAGTGGGACTGGGGGCGGGGGGGGGCGTGGCGGGGCGAGGCGGAGCGGGGCAAGGCGGGGTGGGGCGGGGAGGGGCGGAGCAAGGAGGAGCGGGACGGGACAGGGAGGGTCTGGGCGGGGAGAGGGGAGAGTCTCGCCGGGGAGAGGGCGAGGCCGGGCGGGGAGGGTGGCAGGCGGGCGGAGCAGCATGGGGCGGGACTGGGTGGGAAGCGGCGGAGCTGGGCGGGTCGAATCGGGTCGGGGTGGGGCGGGGCGGGCTGGGCGGAGCAGAACGTGAAGGGACGGGAAGAGGACGAGGAAGGGGAGGTGGGGCGGGGAGAGGGGAGACGAGGAAGGGAGGGGTGGGGCAGGGAAGGGCGGGACGAGAGAACTGGGACAGGGCGGAGCGGGGCGAGACGGGACGGGGCTAGGTGGCGCGGGGCGAGACGAGTAAAGCCAGGCGAGTCGGGGTGAGCTGAAACAGACGGAGAGGGTGAGTAGCAGCATGACGGGGATGGTGGGAATGGAGGAGGAAAGATTTGAGCGGACTCGGTGAGTGGGGAATGAGAGCGAAGATATTCAGGGTGGGAGGAGGGCTGCAGCAAAGCGGACCAGGACCTCGCCTCGAGGTGGGTGACGGTCTTAGAGGGTCGAGTATGACTGAGAGTAAAGCTGGGTGGTTAGATCGGTCAGTGAGCGGGCAAGGGGCGCAACGAGGTCAGTGAAGGAAAAGCTACTGGGGGGCGTGGGTTGGATCTTGTGCAAAGCGTAGAGGGCGCAGCAGTGGCGTAGAGGGCGAGGGGGCGTGGGCGAGTGGACGGCTGGCATCCGCTCTCTAGCGGGCGGTGTCGGGGCGTACTAGGGAGGTTTGGCGACACGCATAAGGTAGCGGCATTGTTATTCACCTTAATAAAATAGACAACTGGTCAACATTGTGGAAAATCAAACTCAACCCAACTAAATCAACTGCCTAAGAAAATGGGAAAATCAAACTCAACCCAACTAAAATAATCTCGCTAAGACCACTTTCCCACCCACCGCCATTACACATAAATAAACACACAATTCCATAGACACCACAAAACCAAACAGTAAAATACCTCGGGATGAACTTCGACAAAAGACTCAACTGGAAAACACCCATAACACTAAAACAACAACAAGCAAAAATAAAAATTGCTCAACTAAAACCCCTTATCAACCCTAAAAGCTGTCTATCCCTAGCAAATGCCGTTACACTTTACAAAGCAATAGTCGGATCATTAACACATGCCCCATCTGGACGAATGCATCTATTTCTAACATTAATAAAATTCAAATTGTACAAAATAGATTTCTCAGACTAGTATCACATGCTCCGTGGTTCATCTCAAACGTCCGACTTCATAAAGAACTGAATATATCAGCGATCATCAAACATATTTCTCATCTTTCCAATAATTTTACTCCAGCCTAAATACAATAAACCGAGCAGTCCACTGTAACCTCGCCCTTTAAATGAATTCTCTACTAGAACCAGAAACAGATTCCCTTTCGAAGCGTTTCTCAACATTTTTTCTATTATTTGTTTATAATAGGGGCTCTTGAAGTTTCCTACACCACTAGTAATGTATTTTAGTGTTACGTTTAATATAAGTTATCATGTAAGCCAGCAAAAGCACATGAAATAGTAATATGTTACTGAACTGCGTAATTTCCAAACACTCAATAAATAAATTTTTAAAAAAGTGGCGTAGTTCAGTAACAATGACGTGACGGACCTTGAAGTCGTTAGTCTTATCTTACCTACCTCTAAGATACGACCTTATATCTTCATAAATAGTGCATGCCTGTAGGAGTCTCTTCTGTCACCTTACAAACAGCATAATGGCCGCTTAAAAGCAGGAAAGTTTGCATTTTTTGAACTTCGATAAACCGATTCCCGTATGTGAGGCAGTTACAATTATTCTTTATCAACTACACAACGCTAGCAAGAATTAACGAGAAATGTTGGAGAGGTGACAGGAAAAAAATTTGCGAAAACAAAGTTGAAATCAAATCTTTGGGTTAGATTATGTCTTATGCTCATAACGAACGCTGTTTTAAGATGTCTACATCCTCGAGAAAAACAGATTAAAAATTCCGTACTGTATAAAGTCTAACCACTAGCCTACAATCTTTTATATTACGCAACATTTTTTTTCAATGCTTGACATACTTCTTTTGTTACAATACATACAGCAACGTCGCAATTGCTAAAATTCTTCTGAACATTATTCATTACGACCGTATAAAGTCGTTATTCACGAGGTCAATAGAGTTTAAGGATGTCTCCTTATGCCAAGCGCTAAAACTCCGTAATAACAGTATGCAGTGCCTCCGCAGAGCTTTTTGTAGCTTCATTTCGCTTACAGCGTCCGAGATCATTCATCCTCTACCTTCCACCTTTCTCCGCCTCCATCTTCACCTCCGTATCCGTCCTCACCTCCACCTCAGCAACCCATCTCCTTGTCCACCTCCCCTCTTCTCCCCCTCCTCCTCGCGCACACAGGCAATAAATATTTGCGCAGCGCGTCCCTCCCGGCTCTCGCCGCGCGCCGGTACACGTGTTCCGGCGCCCGCGCGGCTCTGCGTCGCCCTTCGCAGCCGCTGTTCGCGCCCGCCCCGCCCCCTCTCCCCGCCCCCTCGCCCCACTCCCTCGCCCCGCTCCCTCGCCCCGCCCCCTCACCCCGCCCCTCGCACCGCTCCCTCGACCGCCCCCTCGCACCGCTCCTCGCACCGCCCCTCGCACCGCCCCTCGCACCGCCCCCTTGCCCCCTCGCACCGCCACCTCGCACCGCCCTCGCACCGCCCTCGCACCGCCCTCGCACCGTCCCCTCGCACCGCCCCCTCGCACTGCCCTCCTCGCACCCGCCCCCTCGCACCGCCCCCTCGCACCGCCCCCTGCACCGCCCTCGCACTGCCCTCGCCCCGCCCCCTCGCACCGCCCTCTCGCACCTTCCCCCTCGCGCCGCCCTCTCGCCTGCTCCGCCCCTCGCCCACCCCCTCGTCTCCCTCGCACGCCTTGTCGCCCAACCCCGACCCGCCCCCTCGATAGCCGTCTCCTCGCCCCACCCAACCCCGCCCACTCTACCGCCACCTCACCCCGCCCCCTTGCCCACCTCCTCGCCCCGCTCTGCCCCGTCGCCCGCCTCCCTGCTCCCGCCCTCGCTCCCGCCCCGCCCTCACCGGCCCTCTTGTATCGCCCCTCCCACAGCCCCCCCTCGCACAGCCCCATCGTCCGCCTCCTCACCCCGCCCCGCCCCCTCGTCTGCACTCTCGCCTGCCCCGCCCCTCGTCCACCCCCTCCCCCCTGACAGCCTCCTCCCCCAACCCCGCCCCGCCCCGCCCCCTCGATCGCCGTCTCCTCGCACCGCCGCGCCGCGCCGCGTCGAGTGCGCCGGCGCGTGCGTGCGCCGAGGGCTCTTGTTCACGCGGTGCGCGTCCGCAGGAAGGCGCTTCTTTCGCTCGTTCTCGCCCGCTTTGATTCGTGTCTTCGCCCAGGAATACACGTTCGACTACAACTCTCGGGGCGCGGGAAGGGGGAAGGTGCCTGTTAAGACCCGGGTAGGGGGATTCCGCGCGTGTCAACTGTAATGGTTAGTTCAAAATGCGTGCCTATGCACCGGGAGCAGTGGCTGAGTACATCAACTGATGTCACTGCAGTGCCTCTGACCGAGAGGTCCGAGGTTCGAGTCCCGACAGAAGCAGGATTTTATAACAGCTGGTTGCTCTGATCGGTAGTTTTCCGTGGTTCCTCTGACCAACACCAGGCGAATGCCAAAGCACTACCCTACCAAACAGGCCACGGACCGAGCACGATTTTCCTTCCTCTTCCTTGTCCTATCCTTAACCCTTACACACACTTACAATAACATGCACTACACTACCGCACATGCCGGGAGACCGATTGGGGGCTCTGAACTTGTTCCAGCTGGGGAGTGCCCCGCTGGTGGGAGATATCTGGTAGGGGCTAGTCGACGGTAGGTCGGTGCTGGATCTCGCCATCAAGCGGGGGAAGATCACCACAACCTCCCAATGAAAAACATACACTACACTTGCGGCAATAGTAACTTCGGTAGTTGACGTGCCCGGAATCACTAACAATCAATCAATCAATCAATCCATCATCAGGGCAGAAGGGGAGATGCTTGTGTAGATACCCGAGTCGGGGGAGTACTGATTCCGCGTCAACCGCTATGGTTAGTTCAAAATGCGTACCTTGGCAACACTATGTGCGCGGCGCGTTACATTGGAATATCCACTTCATTTAGCTTTAAATATATCTTTCCTTGAAGAGCACTTTCGAAAATCTAGCTTTTGATTTCTACTCAAAATTAAACGCGTCAAATAAAGACATAATTAAAAATTTAGCTTTGTACGAGTCGGATCCCACGGTCTCGTACAAACGCTGAAAAGATATGCTGCAGTAGGAAACCTGAAACAGCATAGCGGGCTAAACGCCAATACAGAAAAAATGTAGTAAACACGCCAAAAGCGCGCCGAACGGCTATTGTCTTTCCTGACCTTGTTTATTTTCTGATACAGAACAGCCATAGTGGTCTGAAAGGATAGGGATGGCTATAACGCAGGGAACTGTGGCAGTATTGCAACTCGCGGCCACTTGGAACTACGCTGCATAGCGAGAACTTCTATGGTCATTAGTCTCCTTACTGTAAAGCATGTTACATCCCTACAGGTGGCCGTGTTCTTCCCCCACTGGAACGTGAGATCCGGCTAGGACCTACGCCGGCTACGGTTAATGTTCAATATGATCAATAGTCCCGTTAGTGTAGTGTATGTTATATTCCTGGAGGTGGTGGTGTCCTTCCCTCGCAGAAACGTGATAAGCCGCACTGGCCTACACCTCGGCTTGCAGTGTGTTTCCTCCTCCAGGTAGTTACGCCAGCGAGGCACCATTCCTGGTGGAACCAGAACTAGACGGCAGACTGGCCACCCGACATGTGAGGTTGTATAGTGTAGGTAATTGTAAGTTGTTGGGTATGAGGGGAGAGAAGGGGACAATAATGAGGAAGAAAAGATCGCGCGCGATCGTCGTTCCTCATGTTCACCGTCATATCTTTCATAACCTGGAAGATAAAGACAAACAATAACTGTGATATGTCTTTGGAAGGGTAGATAGAAAGAATGTAAGCCGCCTCACTCAGAAAAAAGTGTGGCACTCTTCAATAAAAATCATGCATTTATCT
>BLKR01005023.1:0-91268 GCA_011170035.1 Teleogryllus occipitalis
TTTGATCGCAAACGACGTGAATAATAGCAGCCGTTTGCTTTGATTGGTTATTTCTCGTGATTTCTCCCTATACCTGGTGAATGACTGAGTTGGACCTTAATAAATAGGCCATGGACCGCGCGCGATCTTTCGTTCCTTATGGTTTTTTCTCCTCTCTCCACACACACGCTCACACTCACACTAAAATGTATATGCACTACACTACCACATATAGATAGATAGATATTTATTATTCTGCAGGTAGGTATATACAACCTGATGGCAGAACTCTACAATTTACATATTACTAATATTAACTTAAAATTATTTAACAATGTAACTTTAAATTATCTAAAGACAATAATAATAATAATAATAATAATAATAATAATAATAATAATAATAATAATAATAATAATAATATAATAAAATGCTAACAATAATAGCCTTAACTACATTATATGGTTGACCTGCACAGTTATTTGAAACTATTAAATACAAGATTACACGACTTTTTAATTACACTTCACTTCACTTCACTTTCACTTCACTTCACTTCACATTTGAAATTCACTTCTCTTTCTACTTCTATACTGCACTACACTGCACAACACCTCACCACACTTCAATACAATACTACTTTGAATATAATTATATATTTAGAACAGGAACGCATTTAATAGTAATTAACACAATAATAATAATAGCAATAAAAATATCAATAATAATCAAATAATAACTGATATAATAATCCTACTTATTAAATTAATAAAGTTTACAAATACCATTAGTTAATTTATTTTTAAATCTTTGAACACCTAGAGAGACAGTCAAACAAACAGACAAACGGTCGGGAGCTTAATGCTTGCCCTGACTAAGGTGGTGCCTAACTGGGGGAAAATAGGTAGGTCGGCGTCGGATCTCATATTCCAGTGGGAACGTAGCACCGCCTTTTTTTCAGTACATAACCTGCACTACACTCGCGGGACTAATGACTACAATAGTTGATGCGCTGGTAAACAATACTCATTCCAATACAAAATTTACAGTTACTTTACTAATACTAGTGCAACGTTCTCAATTCGTTTTGTACTTTTTTGCAGATAACAAGAGTTCATCCAGCGCCATCTCACCCTAAACGCAGGCTGATCCCATCAACAGACGTCAGCGGTAATTTTACTTCTCAACCGGTGAGTGCATTTCAGATATAAATAATAATAATAATAATAATAATAATAATAATAATAATAATAATAATAATAATAATAATAATAATAATAATAATAATAATAATAATAATAACAACTTTATTTATGTGGCGAGACTCGGGCCATCCGGACCGTTCTTCCGCCTAACCACAAAGTTATCTCTTTATTGATCCGAATCTGAAATAATGTGTTTCGAAATTTTCTTTTGGTTGCTGTTTTTTGTCGCGGAAATAGGATTGAGAAGAGTGCATGCTCATCATTTCCAAAAGCATCAAGTCCAGTAGAGAAACGAGCTGTGAAATATTAATTGTTGAGAAAAATGACTGCAGTATGGGAATGTCAAAGAAAATCAATTGACAACCATCTTGATTGACAATGACTTGTAATTGTTCACGTCACACCACCAATTTCACATGCTGTACCTCGAATCTGTGATATTTATATTTTCCATACTTTTTCTCATTTATTAATTACATAAATAATCTAATTATATTTAATTCTTGTCAAAGTCCCACATATTCTTCTCGCAATATTCCTTCCACACACTTCTAAAAATCTTTGCATATATTGAAGAAAAGGTGCGAAGTGCAAACAGATTTATGCGACCTATAAGTGTGAACTTCAGTTTCAGTACTGAGACATCCATGCATATGTGTAGT
The DNA here is from genome assembly GCA_011170035.1 of Teleogryllus occipitalis. Taxonomy (NCBI): domain Eukaryota; kingdom Metazoa; phylum Arthropoda; class Insecta; order Orthoptera; family Gryllidae; genus Teleogryllus; species Teleogryllus occipitalis. Next base: position 1,847 of record BLKR01005023.1, read on the forward strand.
TTTCATTTCAGTCTGAACTATGTGTACCAAAATCAATTTTTTTAATACTTTTTAAATTAAATATTGTACTACGCCATTCAAAAGGTATATAGTGAAGAATTCTACCGAAACTGTTTAATGAATAGAGTGGTAGGGTAGCATGTCTACCTTTGTATTGTTTGAAGGCGTAGGCTTCCACGTCCGGAGACAAATGATACATTAATGTCCGGGATACACCCAGATCAACATTAATATCAATCATTCTTAATATCGCCACAATTTGGAGACTTGTCTCTACTCTCAATAGTTCCATGCAAATTGTGAACATATTGTGGATAATTACCACAATTAAGACGTAATTTATTTATTTTTTCCTGTAACAGTCCCAACAGCAATATGTCAATTCTTTAATTATAGTTTATTTTAAATTTGTAATATATTTATTTTAAATTATGATTTATTTTTCCCATATAATATTTTATGAAAGATTGGTTGGCAGAATTGATAGACGATAGGAAATACAATTATAGTAATGAATTATTTAGTGTTTTTCTAGCAAATTGTACGTTATAAACATCTAATAGTTTCTATTGAGGGATATTATATTATTCCAGAGCACTAGGTTTGTCAAATATCCATCGTAGCTAATAACCGATACAATTGGGCGAGTAACATCATTGCAGTCAGCCGATAGCTTTCTTTCTCTGGAAATAAATTGAAAAGGAATTAATATAAGAATTTATCAAGCGAATTTGCAAATAACTTTCATTTAGGTTATCCACTTTCTCAAACCTCTCATTCCAAGACCTTACTATATTCATTCTCATCACACACCATATAATATTTCATTACTTTAGAATATTTTTTGGATATCTAGAAATGCCTCGGGTGACTTAACGACGGGGACAATGAAATTTAGGTTTCATAAAAGTATTATTGTGCTTCTCTCCAAAATACATTATATTCGTAAAATGCATCAACCGCTGTCACTGCAGTTCCTCTGACCGGGAGGTCCTAGGTTCGAGTCCCGACGGCACGGCAGGATTTTAGACACTAGTTTTTCAGGTAGGTCGAATTCAGTCGCTGTCTGGCGGAGAATTCTAGCGGCTGGCTGCTCTGATCGATAGTTTTCCGTGGTTTCTCCGATCAACACCAGGCGAATGCCGGAGCAGTACCCTAACAAACGGGCCACGAACCGCGCGCGCTCTGTCCTTCCTCTTCCTTATCCTATCCTTACTCTTACACACACACACCAACATGCACTTCACTACCACACATGCCGGGAGACCGGTCGGGGATTTACAACTTGTCCCGGTTGGGACGGTACCCCGCTGGTGGGAGAAACCTGGTTGGGGAAATCTCGCTCGTCGACGATAGGTCGATGCCGGATCTCGCCATCCAGTGGGGGGGGGGGAAATAGCGCCACCTTCTGATGAAAAATAAGCACTACACTTAAGGGATTAATGACCTCAGTGGTTGATGCGCCCGGAACCACTAATAATCAATTAATCTCAAGGGCGAATGGGGGTAGGTGGCCCGTCTTCCCTCACCCCCTCTTCTTGCTCCTCTTATCTCTCTAGGGAAAGGCCTTCCATGCCGCCGGCCCGATAATTCACTTCTTTTGAAGCAACTTCATTAAGCGAGCGATCTCATCACTTTGAAAATTAAGATCCTGTAGATGTATTTTGGGATCGAGACACTATTCAATTGCGGTGACCTGGGAAAGCGATTTTTCTCAACGTTTATACCATTTTTCTTATATTCTTCTGGGTAACTTTTTTATTTTTAATGTATTCTTTAATGAGGACCCAGTACCAATAATTCTTCAACAAATTCACATATAAGTTGAGAAAGACGAATTTGTATGAAAATACCTACCAGTTATTAAGAAGTGCATTTGTGATGTTATAATGAAATGTATTCATTATGAAACAAATACTTATGAAATATCTAGAATTAACGATATTTAACTAGGATAAATGTTTCATGAATGTCGCTTGTGAAATGTTAAGTGATACTCTCTGAACACCGGCTTATGAACTTACAAATACTAGAATTTACGCGAGATAAATACGCGACTAGTAATTACATGTCGAAAAGTTGCTGCTTGGATTCCTGATTATTTACGATTGTCTAAGTCATATTATTGCTTACATTTCGAAATTATGTTCTTAGGGTTAACTCCAGACACCACAAACACGAGTTGTAAATGGATATGCGTTTCCATGAAGTGGAACCCAAACTTTCACACTTGCAAATTTATTGCCGCTGTATCTATCTACACTTCCTAACTCTAGATGTTTGTGATAGAGCCATTATATTTCATGAGTTGAATAATGTAGCAAAACGTGATTTTACAAAGAAATACATTATATCACACATATTATTTTGCCATAGATAGCATTCAGGAATACTAATTTTTTGAGTAACAGTTGACCCGACAAATCTTCGCTACTGCAGTGTATTACACATCATACACTACTGGTCACGCGATTATTAATTACGTTACAAACGACAGAGTCAAGTTAACAAGTTATTAGGAAATAAGTAAATATAAAGAATTAAAATTAAGTAAAAAAATTAAATCATGTATGTAACATGGGCGTTAACTGGTTGTAATGGCCTCGGACAACCAAAATCCCGCAGGCTAAAGGCCAGCCGCACAGTCCAGGATTAAGCGCGTCTTCACTACATACAAGTATTCTGACCCTGCGATTATGAAATATCGGTCGGAATTATTACTTGAATTTCTGACAAGTAAAACCGGGAGTGGTAGCTCAGTGCATCAACTGATGTCACTGCCGCTCCTCTGACCGGGAGGTCCTAGTTTCGAGTCCTAACGCGGCAGGATTTTTGACACTATCTTTTCAGCTAGGTCGAATTCAGTCGCTGTCTGGAGGAGAATTCTAGCGGCCGGCTGCTCTGATCGGTAGTTTTACGTGATTTCTCCGATCAACACCATGCGAATGCCGGAGCAGTACCCTACCAAACGGGCAACGGACCGCGCGCGATCGTTCCTTCCACTTCCTGGTCCTATCCTCTCCCATTACACACACACACACTTACACTAACATGCACTACACTAACACATATTCCGGGAGTCAGATTGGGAGCTTAGAGCTTGTCCCGGCTGGGGCGGTGCCCCGCTGGTGGGAGAGTCCTGGTTAGTGGGGAAACTCCACTAGCCGACGGTAGGACGGCGCCGGATCTCGCCATCCAACGGGGGAAGATCACCGCCATCTCCCGAGAAAACAACATGCACCACATTTACGGGACTAATGTCCAAATCAGTTGACGCGCCCGGAAACACGAAAAACTCAATCAATCAATTCTGACAAGTAAACCAAATTTCTCCAAATTAGTGTCAAAGCGAACGCATGCCCTATTTTTGGGAGAACATTTTAACAATATGTCAACCATGTGAAAAGAACGGCATAGAATATATATTACAGAGCAGTATTCCCAAGCGCATGATATCCCAGTTCACTGTGTGAGACTGGCTCAGTCCTAGTGCATCTGCGCGCATGGCGGGCCAAGGGGTGGCGACCGCTCTATGTGTTCCCTCGCCCCTCCCCCTCCTCACCAACCCGTCAGAAGAGGGCACGCGATGTGCTTGCGGGCGGGCGCCTCAAGAGCTGTGCCTTCGCACGCAGCACCTATGACGAGGGGCTAATTCTGGACCTCCCCGAAGTAGCGGCGTCGACCGCAGCCGCTGTCAGGGAGCTCTGCTGCCGCCGCCGTCTCCATTCGCAACGGCTGTGATTCCGGAGGATCGCTGCTTTATTACGCTATCGGTTCCTTTTCTTATTTTCTTTCTCATCCACTTGGAGTGGGGCTATAAAGAAGTACGTATACCTTTTTTATAGATCTCTAGGACTACACAGAGATAAGAGATCCTCCAATTCATACTTGCGGTGAAAGAAAAACGGGATAAAAAAGACGAAAAATTCCGCGCTTTGTACGCACTCCATAAACGAAGAGCTAAGACAGTGCTGAACTTTGAAACTATGCAAATCCGAGACGTGCGAGACAAGCGTTTATGAGGGAATTTGCAGTGACTGAGAATTCGCCTACGGCGTCGTCAGGATTCTTGAAATTACCGGGATTTACACGCCCGCAGCGGGGCGGTCGTGTGAGAAGCGTCGAGACGTGTTAGCGGAAGGCTGTCGCAGCTGCCCGTCGCAGCCTCTGCGAGCGTGGAGAGTCCGGACAGTGCGTGGCGGGGAGCGGCGGGGGCCGTTATTTAAATGAAAGTGCCGCCGCCATTTTAACGGCCGCCGGCGCCGAGTGTTCGTCTGGAAGAGCGGCCGGGGCGGCGCGGGGGCGCTCTCTGGAATTGATCCTGGGAGAGTCGTGAGGGGGGCTCGTAAACCGCTGGAGGCTCCGCGCGCTCTCTGGCGGTGCCTGCCGCTGGGCCTCCCCTCCCCCCCCCCGCTGGGCCACGCCCTCGTCCGACTTGCGCTGCGCTTGTCACGCCTCCGCTCCGCCTGGCCCGCCTCCGTCTCGCGTCTGTCTTTGCCTGACCCGACCGCGCCGTCCGGCTCGACGAGATCCTCCGCGCTCAGATGCTCAGCTGTTGCTCGCTGTTAGCGGCTCCTCTCCGCTCCTACCTCTTCCTCTCCCTTCCGCCCCGTTTCTCAACGCTCGTATCTTCTCCACTCCGCTCCTCGCTCTTATCTGGTCCACCGTGCTGTTATAGACTCTTCCCCGCTCCCATCCGCTCCTTCTCGTTCCTCCCCGCTCCTCCCAGCTCCTCCCCGCTCCTCCCCGCTCCACCCCGCTCCACCCCGCTCCTCCTCGCTCCTCCCCGCTCCTCCCCGCTCCTCCCCGCTCCTCCCCGCTCCTCCCCGCTCCTCCCCGCTCCTCCCCGCTCCTCGCTCCTCTCCTCCCCGCTCCTGCTCACTTCCTCCCTGCCTCCTCCCCGCTCCTCCCCGCTCCTCCCCGCTCCTCCCCGCTCCTCCCCGCTCCTCCCCGCTCCTCCCCGCTCCTCCCCGCTCCTCCCCGCTCCTTCCCGCTCCTTCCCGCTCCTTCCCGCTCCTTCCCGCTCCTTCCCGCTCCTTTCTGTTCCTCCCTGCTCCTATCCACTCTTCCCCGATCCTCTCCGCTTCTCTGCGCTCTTTTCCGCTCCACATGCTCCACCGGCTCCTCCTCGCTCCACCACACTTCTTCCCACAATGCACTGACCCGTCGAAACCCACCACACCCCGGCTCACCCCACCGAGATCCTTCCCACCCAGACCCGGCTCCCCAGTCCCCCAGTCACGTTTTGCTCTCCCCGCCACCCAACCCTCCCAGCGCCCCCTTGCTCCTTTCTTCCTTGGCCATTCCCACATTGTCCCATTCCTCCCCGCCTTGTCACACCCCATTTCCCTCCTTCCTGTCACTCCCCGCCATGTATTGTACCGTTCAGTCAAACTTTGCTCTGCCCGTCCCCGTCCAACCCTCTCAACCCACATTGCCTCGCCCTTCCCCGCGCATTCCCATCTAGCCCCATCCCTCCCCCTGTCATACCCCATCACATTCCGCTCCACCCTGCCACCCCCGCCTAGTCCTTCCCTGCATTGTCCCGTCCAGCCAAGCTTTGTTCTGCCCTTTCCCCGCCCAATCCTCCCTTCCCCGCCTCGCCCGTCCTTTTCCGTTCATTCCCATTAGCCTCATTCCTCCCCTCGCTGCCACCCCCGTCCCATTCCGCTCCTCTTGCCACTCCTTGCCCTGCCCCTCCCCGATCTGTCCCTCTTCCCTCTTTCCCGCCCCGACTAACCACCCAACCCATCCTACCTCCCTTAACCCATACCACTTCACCCTTCCCCCTCCGAAGCCACTGCGCACTACCCCACTCCACGGAGAATCCACTCAGCTCCTCGCACCCCATCCCTACCCCATCAACCCCGTCCCACAACATAGCGCCCCGATGCCCCGCCAGGTCACTCCTACCGGGAGCGGTGGCTCAGTTCATCAACTGATGCCACTGCAGCGTCTCTGACCGGGAGGTCCTAGGTTCCCACTCCCCACGGCGGCAGGATTTTCGACACTAGCTCTTCAGCTAGGTCGAATTCAGTCGCTGTCTGGAGGAGATTTCTAGCGGCCGGCTGCTCTGATCGGTAGTATTCCGTGGTTTCTCAGATCAACACCAGTCTAATGGCGGAGCAGTACCCTAACAAAAGAGCGCGATCTGTCCTGTCTCTTCCTTGTCCTATCCTCTCCCCTTACACACTCACACTAACATGCACTACACTACCACATATTCCGGGAGACCCTTCGGAAGTTTAGAGCTTGTCCCGGCTGGGGCGGTGCCCCGCTGGAGGGGGAGAGTCCTGGTTAGGGGGAAACCCCGCTAGCTGACGGTAGGTCGGCGCCGGATCTCGCCATCCATCGGGGGAAGATCACCGCCATCTCCCGAGAACAAACATGCACTACACTAATCGGACTAATGACCAAAGCAGTTGACGTGTCCGGAAACCCGAAAGAAATCAATCGATGAATCGGCCCGCCACGCCCCCTATTCCAACATCTCGCGCGACTTGCTCGGCCTGCGGTGAACCACTGCTGGAGTTGCCGTTCGGTGTATTCTCCGCTTTGTCTTCTTCCCTCATTCCTTACAAGCTCCAGCGGATCATAGCCTGAGCTCCGTCCGACCTTTTCTCTTTGCACGATCCCTCCTTTCATTAAAATCCCCTATCTCTGCGATGTTCTGATTCGTGGAATTTGATAATGTTATCGGTTGTCATAGGCTTCTTTCGATAAACTTTTTATAGGAATTCGTTATAAGTACCTTCCCTAGGGGATTTCTTCTTCAGCGAAGTATCTGGGTCGGTCAATGCAGCCGCTCGGCAAAGAATTCTTGAGGCTCTTCAGATCGGGCATTTCTGTGGTCTCCTCGGGCACATTTCTGGCTGATGGACTACGGACTACATATAATTTCTTTCCTTGTTGTCAGAGTCCCTGGCAATGAAGTATTAAATGTGAGAGGACAAACTGTGGCTTCAACTAGTGCCTGTTTTTCGTCATTTCTTTAGATTTATTGATTATTATGATCCTATTTTCAGTTGTTTAGTTTGTTTCACAGTTTTTAATTTTTATTATTGTGACAATACCGCTTATTGAGACACTACTTCAGAGTAAATGTGACTTTTTGAAATGGATCGCTCAATACATATTCTTTCAGTCATAAAACGTCACATACAATTCTTCAATATAAAAGTACAATATTAAAGGGATACTGTGCTTAACTGAAATTTGTGTACGGTTAGATTGTTACCCTTCAATACAAACCGAATGAAAATAGTTAGTAAAAATCAAATAATGAAAATAAATTTGAATTTAAATAAGCTTTTAAATTCACTTCCATGATAGTTGTGATTTCATTGTTTCATGTGTCTAAAATAAATATAAATTTATAATTTGAAACATTTGTTATATGCGGTAAATAAATTCATAATTATATATAAATATGGCGCTGAAATATATATTCTAAATCTACCAGCGAAAATTGTATGGACCTCTCTGCACGTTTTTCCGTTCCACCTCCTTATTTCGATTCTACTCCCGGTCTTTGTACCGGACTTTAGGCTAACCTCCATCCTCGTAACGTATAGTCTCTTCCGACTCCGTCAGTATTCTGAGTGCTCGGATATTAAGCCAAAGTTCGAATATGGAAGAGGAGCCCCAGAAAGAAGAATTCTAAGGATCAATCCAAAAATTAGAGGTTGTTCGATTAAAAAGCATGGAACGGAAAGAATCGTGGCGACAAAAAAGTATTCCTAAACTAAATCGATAACTGTGTTCTTAAGTCAACCAAGGAACTATCTCGTCTCAAAAATAAAATTGCAGTACATTTAATATAGAAAGTGTATTTTCTTTTAAAAAAATCCGGTCCGTATAATTGATTCAGAATTAATTTTATCAATTTGTTGTGGAGGATAACTGCGTACTTTCGAGTATAATGCCGAAGCCATGGGTCTGGTGAATGCGTCATGTTGTGAGAGGAACAAGAGTCGCAGAGCAGTTTCTGAAGTGACGAGCAGAGCCCGCAATAGCCGGAGGGTCGTAAACTGGAGCAATTGCTGCTGCTGCTGCTCTTTGCAGCCGCAGAACGTCATCCTCAGAAGCTGCTGTTGTTCTCTTCCTCGCACCTCTTCTTGAAAAACTTTTCCTACTCACGTTTCACTTCCTTTCCTTCTTCTTCTTCTTCTTCTTCTTCTTTTTACTCTTATTCTTTTTATTCTTCTTCTTTTTATTCATTATTCTTCTATTTATTCGTCATCTTTTTATTCGTCTTCTTTTTATTCTTCTTCTTCCTTTTATTCTTCTTCTTCTTTTCATTCTACTTCTTCTTCTTTTTATTCTTCTTCTTGCAGTACATTTAATATAGAAAGTGTATTTTCTTTTAAAAAAATCCGGTCCGTATAATTGATTCAGAATTAATTTTATCAATTTGTTGTGGAGGATAACTGCGTACTTTCGAGTATAATGCCGAAGCCATGGGTCTGGTGAATGCGTCATGTTGTGAGAGGAACAAGAGTCGCAGAGCAGTTTCTGAAGTGACGAGCAGAGCCCGCAATAGCCGGAGGGTCGTAAACTGGAGCAATTGCTGCTGCTGCTGCTCTTTGCAGCCGCAGAACGTCATCCTCAGAAGCTGCTGTTGTTCTCTTCCTCGCACCTCTTCTTGAAAAACTTTTCCTACTCACGTTTCACTTCCTTTCCTTCTTCTTCTTCTTCTTCTTCTTCTTTTTACTCTTATTCTTTTTATTCTTCTTCTTTTTATTCATTATTCTTCTATTTATTCGTCATCTTTTTATTCGTCTTCTTTTTATTCTTCTTCTTCCTTTTATTCTTCTTCTTCTTTTCATTCTACTTCTTCTTCTTTTTATTCTTCTTCTTCTTTACGAGAAAATACATAATGTTGCAACACCTTGTAAACAGAGGCAACAGTTGAATATCGTCGAAGAATATTCTTTGAAAAAATGATTAATATTCTTCTTCTTTGAAAATATTAATTTTATTGTGCTCTTCCCCCAATCCTCCTACTGCGTAATGGCTTAGTCCATACGGCGATTCTGAAAAAACTCAAAATAAAATATTCGGAAAACACAGAGAATTTAAAATGCGAAAAATTATACTGGTAAAATCAAGGGATATAACTGCTCACATCAAAAATGTGTTTTCGACGCGAACCTAAACCTTGAAGGAAAAGAACGATGTGTTATAAACTACCTTTCAATTGAATTTGTAAGCTACAGACCTACCATATTTGCAAACAGGGACATGAGTTCTCTTATCACTTTGGTTTACAACAATACTTCTTTCAGGAATATCTGATAACAATGCTCTGTAATCTCAATAATAAGAATAAAATATAGAAGATAACATAAACAAAAATTATTCCTTTGTCATACTTACAGAAGAAATATAATATATTTTTTATTGTTTCATTTCGAAAGGTCCAGCTTATGGTTCAGTTTTTACAACTTTGTCACATGAATTCGTGGCTTAAAACTAAATTATAACTAATTACTTACAGCTAATACAATGGCTGAGGAAACCTATTAAGGCACCTATTTTTATTCCGTTTCAGAGAATAATTTGAGGAATACATGAAATGTATATTTGTTTTTAAGTCTTGTATTTTAGATTGAGTTTCTGTTCAGTGTGAATTCGAATAGTGATCATATTTGAGTAAGGATTGAATACAAATTTAAGGAGAGATATGTGATATGATGGGCTAATTGCTCTTGGTTAAGTTCTTTATGTAAGTAACATTTCATGGTGCATTTATTATTGTTCTTAGATAATAATTTGGGATGATTTGAAAATAGTTAAGGTTTCTGTTAGATGCATTTTACCATATTGGACAGGTGTACAGCAGCAGGAATCTTACTACAGTTTTAAGTAATGGTGGAGGAGTGTTGTGTGCCAGATGGCTGTTTCTGTGAAGATAAATACATAGAAAATACATTTAGAGCTCCAGTTTATCAGAAACTCTACGACCTTATGATTCACATTATCAACAGAAATAATTTTCGTTTATAATAGTTTCCTATATTATTTCCGTAATATATATATACCTTTTGCAACTCTCACAGGCAACCAATTTTTATAAATGAGGTCTCTAAAGAAAAATAATTTCACGGAGACGTAACTAATTCCATTTTGACTTTAAAAATGTGAAGGATTTGTTTAAACAACGCATCTAAATATTCATTTCAAATGCACCCCGCAACACTCGATAGTATGACTCTGCTCGTTTAAGTCAATATACATTCATTGACAGGAGAGCTCAAGAGGGAAAAGTTGTTTTTTTTTGAAAACATGAATTAAAAATAAAATTTCATGAAAGCATAGGTCTATATTTCCTTCACAATATTTTTTTTTTTTTCCTGGTGTGATTGATTTTAAAGACCTAACATAAGTAATTTAAGAGATCATTGTTTTACCTTGTTTTACATTGTTTTACCTTATTCGATCTCATTTCTTTGAAGGTGTGTGCACTTCGCTTTGATACAAGGGAAATTCGCTGCAAGTCCTTGTACTATGATGAAAAGTCACGAAAGGAGTTAGTGTACGACCGAGGCTCAAGGAAGAAATCATCTACACGAAATTGCCAGGGTATTCTGCGTGTGAATCCAATAGATAAGGCAGAAGGCTCACTAGAATAACAATCTACTGTTTCACACTAACTGCTCGTGCGTCTCCGCGGTCGTTCGAACTGCCGGCCACTCCCGGCGGGGGTCGCTTTATACCCCTTCCGGGTTAAAGGTTCGCCGACTAGCCCGGCCGTAGGGGTGGTGGCTCGCCCTGGCGCGCCGACTGGAGTGTGACGGCTGTCCCGGCTCCGACTGTGTCGAACTCTCTCGAGCACCGTCCGCTATTTTCGGGGGCGCCACCGTCTCGCCGCTGCGCGCTGGTGGCGAGCCTTTTAAGGGTGCGTGGGCGACCACTACAGAAATAATGTGTAGAAAATGCCGGTAATGTAAATATTAATGACGTGAGAGATATTTTTAAACATTTGAATAATATGTGTAATTTTGATAATAATAATAATAATAATAATAATAATAATAATAATAATAATAATAATAATAATAATAAAAGCATTTGCGTAATTTTGAAAAAAAATAATACAGCAAAGTGGTGTTTATATCATCTGTTACAGACCAATTCGAAATTTCCCTACAAAAATTTGATGAAAAAAAATTGTAACCATTATTAACAAAATCTTTTTTATATTTCTTAATATTGCCTTATTTCACTCAAAATTATGCAAAAACTATCAATGGTTTTAAAAAAGTGAACATTTGTAGATATGATTTTGAAGTACAGATGATATTCCGAGTAAAATTCTTTATATTCAATACTGAAATTGTAGGAGGACACAGAAACAATTTTAAGTTTTGCAATTTTCTAAATTTCATGTATTTCAAGAAGACGTTTGCGCCAGTTTTATAAGCGTCCGAAGACAAAGTTTAATAAAAAAATTGCAGCTCTTTTGGAGAAAAAATGTCTTTGATGCTTCATGAAAACAACCCCCTTAAATTAAAAGATCGGCCTCAAATTCATGGGGCCCCTGCATGAGGCAGATCGATCCGGGAACATCAATTTCGATGTTTACCCTTCTTACGTTTTAGCCGCTAGCGTAGTTCACAGAGAGACAAACAGACAGACAAACGGACGGACACTCAGACAGACGTTTTAGCATGGCAGACAAGTTTCAACCAATTTTTCGGTATTGAGGACCCAACAAACGTGAATTCTGAATACATAACGAGTTAAATAAGTAATTTGCTATAGTATAAATATGAATTATTCACTTTTGTCCGGTATCAGGCACATACAACACGAATTCTTCTGCTAAAAAGTCGTGTTTTTTTTGCTCAAAATATTACTTTCTCTATACTGCATACTTACAACATAACTTTCTCTATACTGCATATGCAGTATTTCAGAAAGTTAAAATACATATTATATTAAAAAGAGAATGAATATAACGTAAACAGAAATGAGATATCATTTATGATTATCCTCGAATCTGTACAACATAAATCCTCAAAAAAAACTTTTCTTGACGTACCCAGCACTCAAAGCATCTAAAAGATCAGCGTCTGAGGCGATGCTCTACAAGTGGCGATACGTTATCACTCAATCTAGCTTCTCTTGAAAGATAATAAACCATTTAAGACTTCGGCAGTTTATGACAACACTTTTGATGGCACTTTGTCCCGACGTAGAGCTGAGATCCAACGAAAGTACGAGTTGGAGTGGCTCTTTCTTCAGCTCGCGACTGTTCGTCTGCATGCCATCATTGCTACTAAACTCACAGGTCGTAACCTACTTTCAAGATAGCACTTCATAAAACATGGAACTGCTTTCAGAAGACCGTCTGCATCTCTGTGTTGGTAGCTGTGTATAAACCTCGAAATTTGAACGCGACTCTTTAATAGGGAGTGAAAAGTCATTTATATCTGATGCAGAGAGAGTTATTTCGTAATACGGCTCACATTATGAAAATGTTTTGGGAGGGTAGTATATAAAGAGATATTTGTATTTGTAACTGACGTATGGTTAACACACTATCAACTCAATGTTCATATAATTAGCCCAACACATTCACCAAATGTAGAGGGGTACCAGTTTTTGAAACAGAGAACACTATTAATCGATATGAAATTGTTACTGCTATTGGCGTCATTAGGCCTATTAACATGAAATCACATACGCAGTTACAGTTGGTAAAACGATGCTATAGAGGGAAATCCGAGAAGCAGTGGACTGTAGAAAACACTGAACAGACGCCTATCCTAATTAACTGTCAGTAACGGAGACCTGATGTGAATAAGAGAAAACTTAATTTAAACAGGAGAATAATCCAGAAGCTCTGAATGGTAATGGTTAGCTCATTTGTTCTTCCTCTCACCACGACAGGAGTGCGAGCCGACACAAATTCAGGCAACGTGTGTGGGAGCGCGGCCACGAGAGACGACGCAGGCCGCGCGAATAAAAGAAAATATCGAGAATAAAAGAAATGTGTGAGAGCCGACGCTAGGCGTGAGAGCCGACGCTAGGCGTGAGAGCCGACGCAAGGTGTGAGAGCCGACGCTAGGCGTGAGAGCCGACGCAATGTGCGAGAGCCGGCGCAAGGTGTGAGAGTTAACGCAAGGTGTGAGAGCCGATGCAAGTTGTGAGAGCCGACGCTAGGTGTGAGAGCCGACGCAAGGTGTGAGAGCCGAAGCAAGGTGCGAGAGCCGAAGCAAGGTGCGAGAGCCGAAGCAAGGTGCGAGAGCCGACGCAAGGTGTGAGAGCCGACGCTAGGTGTGAGAGCCGACGTTAGGTGTGAGAGCCGACGCAAGGTGTGAGAGCCGAAGCAAGGTGCGAGAGCCGGCGCAAGGTGTGAGAGTTGACGCAAGGTGTGAGAGCCGATGCAAGTTGTGAGAGCCAACTCTAGGTGTGAGAGCCGACGCAAGGTGTAAGAGCCGACGCAAGGTGTAAGAGCCGACGCAAGGTGTAAGAGCTGACGCAGACTGTTAGAACTGGCGCAGGCTGTCAGAGCCGGCGCAGGCAACGAGAGCCGATGCAGGCAGCGCGAATAAAAGAAAAAATAGGTATCGAGGATAAAATAAAGATGCCAGAGGAGATCCAAGGTATTAGAGCCCACGCAGACTGTTAGAGCCGACGCAGGCTCTTAGAGCCCACTCAGGCTGTTAAGCCGACCCAGGCTGTTAGAACCCACGCAGGCAGCGAGAGCCGACGCAGCAGTGCGAATAAAAGAAAGTAAGTATTGAGAATAAAAGAAAAAGGGGAGAGCCGACGCAAGGTGCTAGAGCCCACGCAGACTCTTAGAGCCGATGCAGGCTGTTAGAACCGACGCAGCTAGTGGGAGCCGACGGAGGCTGCGAGAGCCGACGCAAGCAGTGCGAATAAATGAAAGAAAGTATCGAGAATAAAAGAAAAAGGTGAGAGCCGACGCAAGATGTTAGAGCCGACGCAGACTGTTAGAGCCCACGCAGACTGTTAGAGCCGACGCAGGCTGTTAAAGCCGAAGCGGGCTGTTAGAGCCCACGGAGCTAGCGGCAGGCGACGGAGGCTGCGAGAGCCGATGCTGGCAGCGTGAATAAAAGAAAGTATCGCGAATAAAAGAAAAAGGTGAGAGCCGACGCAAGGTGTTAGAGCCAACGTAGTCTGTTAGAGCCCACGCAGACTGTTAGAGCCCACCCAGGCTGTTAGAGCCCACCCAGGCTGTTAGAGCCCACCCAGGCTGTTAGAGCCCACCCAGGCTGTTAGAGCTGACGCAGGCTGTTAGAACTGACGCGGGTAGCGAGAGTCAAGGTAGGCAGCGAGAGGCGACGCAGGCAGCGAGAATAAAAGAAAAAAATATCAAGAATAAAAGAAATAGACGAGAGCCGACGCAGGCTGTTAGAACCGACGTGGACAGCGAGAACCGACGCAGGCGTCGAGGGCTGCGAGATGGTGAAGCGGGTGCTGGAACGTCCGACCGCTGGTCGCGGGCTGCGAGGCGAAGTGGCGGCGGGGGCGGGGCCGGGGCAGGGCAGGGCGCGGCCGTGTCGGCTCGCAAGGCCGGCCCCCGCCCAGCAATTACTGCATTCCTACCCCGCCGCTCCCTCCCCCTCCACGCCCATCACTAACTCCCGCCCCTCTCCACGATCCACTGCGCAGTCAGCCCGACCCTCTCCAGCAAAGCGCCGTGTGAACAGACAGCTCCCCCTACAAGACCAGCGCCTGCACCTGCGCCTACGCCGGGACCTAACGAGGATTAGGGCGGCTAAACCACAGAAACCAGGTACCTTCAATTTGTTTAAGATCCTAAGACGCTTGTAAGAGTCTCTTGTTCATTGCCGATTGTGGTAATTCTAGTTGACAGTATAACAAACGGCTTCTAACAACGTATCTTTTATTCTTGATGAATCTACATCCAAACTAGGAAATAAAGTAACAAGAAATAAAACAATTATCTTTAAAAAAGAAAAATGTAAAGCCTTTTTGATAATATTTTGGTAATGTCGCAGGATCTTTATATGAAGTGACTTTAAAAACTGACATATTCATTTCAAATTCGCAGGCTCTCTAGTTGGGTCAGCTTGATTTTGGAATATTAATTTTTGAAAAAAAATTGTGTGAATTGCGCTAGCGCTGTTAACAAACTGTCGGGCAGGTGGATTAACGGATAGACGAACAGACACCCGAAACATTTGAAAATAATAACATTTTTGGTATTAGGAAACGCCAAATGTGAATTTGCAAAAACATTTCGACCAAGGTTTTCCACAGTGTTACATTATTTTCTCCTATACATCCTTTTTTCTCCTATATACCCTATTTTCTCCTATTGATCTGTACGTACACGATAAAGTAAAAATGTTAATTATTTCTGATAGCGTTTATTTTGGTAGATTTTATGCTAGAAACCGTACAATTAATCATTTATCGCCGAGGTCAAAACAATTACATTTTACAGGGAAATAGTTGGCAAAATTGAACTCTTGAGGTTAATGTACAACAAATCTCGTTGTGCTACTACAACTCATTATTGCGAAAGATTATGAAAACTTATGGTGCTTTAATAAACCATAAAGCCATCGCTTAAAAAATTACGAAACCAATTCAAATGATGCTCATACAAAGCGAATCTGTAATTATGTTTGCGACCGTAAATACTCGTAGGTTTTAAGATTTTTTTTAACAAAAATGCCTATTTTCAAGCACAAATCACACAAAAGTACTCATATTCAAAATCAAATTATGTTATTACCCTTATTTAAATTTACCCCTATTATGTTATTACCCTTATTTAAAAACCTTATGTATAATTTAACTAAAAAACATATGATTAATAGTTTGATTATTGTAATTTATAGTGTATAATTATTCGAAGAGTCTGTGATGTGATTATCATATCAATTTATATCGGGTTGTTTTAAATATCTATTGTTTGATCACGTAATTCCATTTACTATGATTTATTCAGTTCACTAACAATTCATATGGAAATTTAACGCAATAAAATGACAATTATCTAATTACTTCGATTTCAATAAATTAGTATTCATGTTTCAAATATTTATACCCGCGAAGCAGAATAATAGGAAACAAAAGCACTGACATCATTCTCATTAAATATTGCACGATAAAGTGCATGACGCACGGTCAGCAGATGAGCCATGCAACTGGGATTGCCCGTCTGAAGAAAGCGATAGAGTTTGCGTGAATTCGGAAGGGGGCGAAGGGGCAGAGAGAGAGAGAGAGAGAGAGAGAGAGGGGGGGGAGAAAGAAGGAGGAAGAGGGATAGAGATAGGGGGGAAGAAAGAAGGAGGAAGAGGGAGAGAGAGAAAGAAAGGAAGATGAAGAGAACGAAAAAAGAGAAAGATCGAGAAAGAGAGAGGGAGTGGAAGAGAGAGAGGGAGTGGAAGAGAGAGAGGGAGTGGAAGAGAGAGAGGGAGTGGAAGAGAGAGAGGGAGTGGAAGAGAGAGGGAGTGGAAGAGAGAGAGGGAGTGGAAGAGAGAGAGGGAGTGGAAGAGAGAGAGGGAGTGGAAGAGAGAGAGGGAGCGGAAAAGAGAGAGGGAGAGAGGGAGGGGAAAAGAGAGGGAGAGAGAGGGAGTGGAAAAGAGAGGGAGAGAGAGGGAGTGGAAAAGAGAGGGAGAGAGAGGGAGTGGAAAAGAGAGAGGCAGAGAGAGGGAGGGGAAAAGAGAGAGGGAGAGAGAGGGAGTGGAAAAGAGAGAGGGAGAGCGAGAAAGAGAGAGGGAGAGCCAGAGAGAAAGAGAGAGGGAGAGAGAGGGAGAAAGAGAAAGGTGTGCCGAATCTCTCGAAAAGAGGCTTTTCCGACTTATTTGTTTTATATACTTCAATTTAAACACAGTGGCATTTCAAGACGACGAGCTGGACGGAGAGGTAGACATTGTCATCCAATCGGAAGCTTCGTGAAGACTTCAATTTTTTGGTACTCTATCTCCCGATTGGATGACAATATCCCCCTCTGGTTCCAGATCATGACCTTAACAGTGCACCTGTGTTTAAATTGGAGTACAGTAATCGACTCCGCCCTTTCAAAACAGCTGGAATTGCTGGCAGCAGGATGATTGCACCTCAATGGAAACCAGGCGCTAGAAACAAGTGGGTGGAGGGTTCCGTTCTCCATCACGCGGGCAGTTCCGCCTTCAGGATTGTTACTACGCAGTAGATATATAACACCAAATTACAGCTTTATGTAGAATTACCACCGTTTTGCGCTTTACACGCAGTCATTTTAAGGCATCCAATGTGCTACATGCACAATTCACGCTGCCGGAGCTGTAACCACCAACACGCAATTTACGATTGAACGGAAATCCGCCGGCAAGTACGACAGGGCGGTGAACACGGTTATGCCGCAACGTTACCCTTTATAGATGAGTAAATCAACACGCAATTTGAAATGCGCGGCTTTTGCTGTAATTCAAGACGATGTAGAATACCCTGCTCTCAATTACCGACGCTTGATTGGGTTTTTCCGTGGGAATGGCTTTTTCGATTGGCCGGAAACCGCCGACGGCCGCCTCTCTCCTGGCGCCCGGCGATGAGCGGCGCTCTCAGCGTCGGAGGGGGAGGGGGAAGGGGGCGCCGAGAGGTCCTTGGAGGCTGATTCAGTGTCGAGGAAGCACCTCGACGCGAGTGGAGGCGAAGGAAGGAATGACGACCTCCGTCGGCTTAATTTAATTGGAATTTGGTTCCCCGCGAGCGAGATCCTCTTTCGATGCCAATTCGATTCCCCCCCGAGGAGAGGGGCGTTCTCCGAGGAGAAACTTCGTTTGCGCAGGGGGAGAGGGGAGGGGGGAGGGGGCAGGTGTCGCGGAGGCGGCGCCCGCGCGCTGTTGCCTCATTTGCCGCGCACAAGGCGGTCGCAATCGTCGGCGGTGGTTTTCAATCTTCCAGGCTGTAATTATTTTTTCGTGACGTACAATCTTCGCCACGTCCATTTACTCCTAAATTATATTCAGTTGGTTGAAATTGAATCTAGTCGATCTCGAATTAAAGAATATTTGTTAGTATATGTTAGTGTTAGTGTATGCCTTATTTTACGTGGCGAGACTCGGGCCATCAGGCCCGCTTTTCCGTCCAACCACGCTAATTTCGCTACGCTAATTTCGCTACGCTCTTTTCACCACCTAGCGGAGAAAGGAGGTATTATCTTGGGCGACGAAACAGGCGGATTTCAGTTTTGCTCAGAGGCTTCTTTAAGGCTTGAGGATCTTTTACATGCAGTAAATCTACTAACATGGGACAGCCGGCTTTACTTCCCCTCTGAAGGAAGACGTACGAAGGATTTTTTCGTCCTTAAAAATCCACGGCTTTGTAATTCTAGAGTCCAGGAGAGGTGGCTCAGGGCATCAACTAATGTTACTGCAGTGCCTCTGAACGGGAAGCTGTGAGGTTCGAGTCCCAACGGTGGCAGGATTTTTGACACAAGTGATTCAGTTAGGTCGGACTCAGTCGGTGTCTGCAGGAGAATTCTAGCGACCAGCTGCTCTGATCGATAGTTTTCCGTGGTTTCTCCGATCAACACCAGAGGAATGCCGGAGCAGTACCCTTATAAACGGGCCACGGACCGCGTGCTATCTTCCTTCCTTTTCCTTGTCCTATACTCTCTCCGCACACACACACATAGTACACACACACACACACACACACGTACGATCTTCGCCACGTCAATTTACTCCTAAATTATATTCAGTTCGTTGAAATTGAATGTAGTCGATCTCGAATTAAAGAATATTTGCATTTGTAGAGTTCGGGAGAAGTGGCTCAGAGTATCAACTGATATTACTGATGTGCCTCTAAACGGGAGATCCTAGATTCGAGTCCCGACTGTGGAAGGATTTTCGACACCACTTTGTCAGCTAGGTCGGATTCAATCGCCGTCAGGAGGAGAATACTAGTGGCTGGCTGCTCTCATTGGGAGTTTTCGTGGTTTCCAATCAACACCAGAGGAATGCCGGAGCAGTACCCTAACAAACGAGCCCCGGACCAAGTGTTATCTTTCTTCCCTCTTCCTTGTCCTATCCTCACCCCTTACTTACACCCACGTACACATACACACACTTACATACACTACATAACCACACTTGCCGGGAGACCGGTCGGGAGCTTAGAGCCTGTCTAGACAGGGGCGATGCCTTGCTGCTGGGAAATACCTGGTTCGAGAAAACTCCGCTAGTCGATATATAGACCGGCAGATATGTCAAATCTTACAATCCAGTGGGGGAAGATCACCGCCACTTCCCAAGAGGTAAAGCATGCTCTACACTTACGGGACTAATGACCTTAGCATTTCACGCCCGGAATCACTAATCAATCATTCAAAAAATTGTAATTGTAAAGAGATGTGATAAGGACCGACTGAAGTGATAGGGTAACAACTGTTGCGTGACTGCAGAGTGACTGGGGTTCCTAGGGTTCGAGACCTGATGGTAGTTGATTGATTGATTGTTCGTGATTCCGGGCGCGTCAACTACAATGGTCATTGTTACGGCAAGTGAAATGTGTGTTGTTTTTTTTTTCTTGGGAGGCGGCGGTGGTCTTTCTCCGCTGGATGGTGAGATCCGGCGCCGGCCTACCGTCGGCTAACGGGGTTTTCCTCATCCAGGTATCCCCCACCAGTGGCGCACTGCCCCAGCCGGAACAAATTCTAACCTCCCGACCGGTCTCCTGGCACATGTGTCAGTGTAGTGCATGATAGTGTGTGTGTATGTGTAAGGGGTGAGAATAGGACAAGGAAGAGGAAAGAAAGATCGCACGCGGTCCATGGACCGTTTTTTTAGGATTCCGGCATTCACCTGGTGTTGATCGGAGAAACCACGGAAAACTACCGATCAGAGCAGCCGGCCGCTAGAATTATCTTCCAGACAGCGACTGAATTGGACCTAGCTGAAAAGCTAGTGTCGAAAATCCTGCCGCCGTGGGGAGTGGGAACCTAGGACCTCCCGGTAAGAGGCGCTTCAGTGTCATCAGTTGATGCACTGAGCCACCGCTCTCGATCTGATGGTAGTGGGCTTTCTATCTATATAACTAATTGCCCGATCGCTCGTTCTAGCGGGGTGGGAACACCGCTGTCTCTGGGGATGGAGCATACACTACTAACACTTAATGATCATAACAGTGAACGTGCCCGGGAACACAGAAAGAAAACTATGAGTTGTGATTAGAGCGCCACGTTGACAGTTGTATAAGTTAAATTCTGCGATTGGAGAAAAGGTGAAATTTAGAAGCAAATGTACATTTTTCTCCACTTTATGCCATGATATAAATTTTCAATAATTGTTTTAATTTTGATGACAATATTTCGCTCGGCGATTTGTACAGTCTTCACATTAAATAATATTTCTTCTCACAAATTACTCTTGCTAAGTTTACCGAAAATTTTATAAAGTCAAATGTATTATATCTTGCGCGAATATTGGAAATGTCGGTCAAACTGTGAATAGGATGGGGCTACTAAGTAGGATCAACACCTTTCTAAAAATATATGCAATTCCTCCTTAACCCAAAAGAAAATTATTGTAATAGTATAGTTAAAAGTAAAACAATATAAATTTTTAGTAATAATTCCTGGCTATCGGAAAGCAGTGAATATATAATTTGTGTAGTTATTTACTTGTATGTATTTATTTATGTCTATATCTGCCAAAATGACTGCAGATGTAGAAATACAAATATTTAAACAATAATAAGTTTCTTAGTTTCTTCCTTTATTTCAGGAATAAATCTACAATGCAGCAAATCTGTTGATATCTGTCAAGAAGTTTAGTTTCATAAGTTGTATATCATATCAGCACTGTATTGTTATATTTGTAGGGCCCTTTGTGCATTTACATGCATAGTTACTTGTGTTTCTTGATAGTTTTTACAAACTTGTATGGTTTTAAAGCTGTTTTAGAAAAACTATATATGTTTGGATATATGTTTCTTTACCCCAAAACCAACTCTAGAAATTATTTTGAAATTAATTCAATAATTTCAATATATAAATATTAAAAGCTGAAGTAAATTCATCCATGAAAATGTACTAATTAAAAATGTATACAAGGATAAAGACGAATGTTTGTTTTAAATGTTGTCCTACATTATGTGTTACAAAATAGATATTGTAAATGCAAATATTTTCAATCTGTCTCAGTGCATGTAAGAAATATGGTTTATGTTAGCATTAAATCTAAAGAAAATATTTTAGATTGGTTCCGCAAAAAGGGAACATAAAATTATCAATTTCACATGGACAGTATAATACTCGTTGGCTCCCTTTGAACATCGTTCATGGTGGTCTATCATCTGAATTGTCGAGATACTCCTCAATTCAGCCTGAGGGGATGAGACCCAATCGTGTTGAGCAATGTTCAATCTCGATTGTGGATTCCGAACAGGTTCCCAGTGATCCTAGAGCAAATACCCAGATCATCCCTTGTATCAACTCCAAAGCGAGTAATATTACTCTCCCCTAACGTTACACACATTATTGACTTATTAGTACCGTAAATATAAATATGTTGACAGGTTTGGAAGTTTGCTAAATTATTATTATTATGTGAAATGTAGCCTACTGTAGTTTCCAAATATTCGTTAAGGTATTCATCACTTTCTTTTAAGACAATTTCTTAAAGTCTTAATGTGAAATAGTAAATTTAGAATAAAATTAATTAAGTGAATCGAAAAAAGTAACTAGTATGTTCTTAAAAAACACTAACTTGTCATTTGTGATATTGTATTGTACCGATAAATCTCTTATTTGTTGCCAGGAAACGGAAAGATAAATGGCGGTGATTACCACAACATACGGTAATGACGTTCCCCAGGAATGCTCTGAAAGTAACTTTCTTTAAAAAACATACATTAGAACTTCAAGAAATCAATCATTTATAATTACTTTAAAAGCCAAAAGAATGAAGCCATCACAAAACAAAAAAACTCAGAAATTATTAAAACCAAAATTTCCTAAATACTAACCTATTCTACCAATTTTTTAACAGAATAAAATTGTAATTAACTAATCTGAACACCTGATCTACTATAGAACACCAAAATTTCGATTCCCGATGTCCACAATAAATATTAAATGACAGCTAATGTTTGTGCACACATTTGAACGATTCTAAAAAATGACAACACATTTCTCACAGCTATTGTCTTGAATACTAAATGTAATGTGTATTGTGGCATACCAATTGTAATATGTATTTTGACGTATTAACTCCACGCCATTTCTTCCATTAATTGTTTATAAAACCATCTCCCTTCCGAATATTTCTATATTACGCATCCACAACGCGGTTTGCATACATGCACTCACTCTGGTATGAGCGCAGCTCTCAATCTCTGATGAGCCAGTCACTTTCTCAATAACTGTTTAATTTGCTCTACCGAGCAATACAGTTTACAATGTGTATGTACTACATGGAAACCCGACGGATATCCAGTGACGAATGTTTGACACCAATGTTTCTGTCTTCAAGACGTTCTCGGAAAAGTCTTCATTTGTTGTTATCGGTCGTCCCGCAACCAATGCTTCCATCATGTCCATTCACAATTCTTCATGATTTTCCACCTTTTATTAACCCCCCGTTAGTGTGACACGGTCTCTGAGCCGGGCCTATCAAAAGTCTTATTTATATTTATGACTGTTGAAGTGCGAAAGTTGTGCATTCTTGTACCTCCTGCAGTTTTAAATTCGCACGTGCATGAGTTATTGTTAATGTCTGAAAAGTGTTCGTTGTGTCAAGACACTGCAACACGGTCCCTGAGACCGGGAACACTGTTCGTATTGTGATCGTTGTGAGTGTACAGGTAATGTATACATATTTATTGGGTATGCTTTTCGGTGATTGTTTTGAACTTTCACGTTGAATTATGATTATTATTTATTGTTATATAACAAACAAATCAAAATTTTAGTGTCGACAGCGTAAGAAATGCATGTGCCTTGGACACATTGAAGTGTTGTGCACAGACTGTGAGTCTATTTCGTAAATAGTGCGTAACAGTTTGGTGACATTATTAATAGTAAGACAGCTAAAATTCTTCAGCAAACAAGTTTTACACAACAAAAACATCATAACTTTTAAATCACAATATTCTTAGGCTCTTCATGTATTCTGACTTTAATTGTGATCACTGTTTCTAATTCGTTTATATTTTTGTCTGTGCGAGTTTTATTGGTTATATTTCTTGTAAGTATATTTATTAATTGTTAGTGTGAGGTCAGTGTGATATGGCACATTGTTAACGTTCCCATTTTATTACGCATAGGAAACTCGAATACCCGGTCTCTGAGACCAGCCGCACAGTACTTGTCCTTTTATTTCGCCACACTTAAACAGGGTTAAATAAATTTCTTCCTTTAAACTATCACATATTGTGATCTGTCACAATGTGATAGAGTACAAATAAATCAGTCACTCGTAAAATACAAATTTTATATAAAGTATATAAAGAAATGCAGTAAACCCACGTTAGAACGAACTCCCTTAACAGTAATTGTGCCGTAACATAAACAAAACTTCCGTCCCGGCAAGATATAACGGTAATACTGACATTTGTATAATACTCGGATAACACTAATTTTTATATCAGGATCTTCGATAATTTCGGTCACTTGAAATTCGTGTTATTGAGGGCTTAGTGCATAGGTTTTCCGATGTACTACATGTGTACAGTTCCAAAATATTAAAAAACACTAAACAAATTCTGTAAATAAGTTTTATTCATATAATGTAAAAATCTTAATATGCGTTCAATGACTTTATTTCTGGGGATAAAAAATTGCTTGGAACCTCCTTTAGCTTAAACAAATAATGAAGTATTCTATAATCTATATACTTTAAACTGAACTATCCTGGCAAACATTATTCGTAATGTTTTTGATTATAAGTTTTCTCGTATTTTAGAACTACTACAAGGTTTGTGACTATAGGAAAGCTATATTCACAATATTATATATAATCTAATAACTATCTCATTATATGTGTGCACACAACCATATTTAAAAAATATCACTGAATGATCTTCGATTTATTAAAGAGGTTAAAGGGTTGTTTCCTTTATTTGTCACAAGGAAAATAATAAACGATATTTTTTCAGTCTCCAGGAGAATAACCGTCCGATTCTTCTTCTTGGAAAGTGCTTGAAAAATTCCATGATATATCAGGCGTTATTACGCACCGCATCAAGCGATTATTCTTCATGAGAGTTCATATAATAAAAACAATATTTCTTAATATAGTTACAGGAAATATGTTCCTTTCATAGAAAGAGAGCATTTATCAAAAGGGAACGCCCTTAAACGATGGAAATTTTCCCTCTGTGGTGTATTACATGGAGAGGTGAGGTCGAGTAACAGGAATGAGGAAGATAAATTTCCCGCCAAAGCGAAAAAAAGGAAGTTTCTAAAAAAGATAGCAGCGGTACGCGTTGCAGGGCGTGATTTAAAAGCGTCGGGAGCTCTAGTTACAAAATATAATAACTCCACAATTTATTGGCGCTGTGTGGAGATCGAAGCGCCATGCTGGACAGCGACGCGCGCGTGGGTGGGGGTGGGTGGGGGGTGAGGGTGGGGGGAGGCGGAAGCGAGCAGGTTGCGGAACGTGACCTTCACTCCTCGGCGCCCCGGACCTCCACTGACCATTTATCACCGCAGTCCCCCCCCCTCACCTCCCCACCCCCTCCAGCACCGGCCGCCGCCGCCTGCCCCATTTGAAATTCTGTGTGTCCGGAACAAAGGGCAGCTCCGCTGCATTTAAATACGCAATGGAGCTTTACATTGCAGCGGGAGGGGGAGAAGATAGCGTCGGAGAGCGAGTTAAGGAGGAGGTCCCGTTGCGAGAGTATTGACAAGGGGCTCGTCGGGGAAATAGAAATCGATTCACTTAACCCCCAGCCAGGGCGCATTGCTCAGCCGGCCTGCCTCGGCGCTCATCCCCCCCCCCCCTGCACGCCGTTCCGCTGATCTACCGCGCCAACAGCCCTCGCAACCCCCTCCCACGGTCACAATCCTCCACCACCACCACGATCCGGCGTCCGACGCTGGATCTCCGCCACCCGCACCCCTGTGGCACTCCTGGCCTTCTCTCCCTCACCGAACCACGACCTCATTCCTTCACCGGTGTCGTCACCAATCATTCCGGTCGCCCTCATCACATTCCGTTCTTCCTTCTCCACTTCCGCTTCGTTCACTTCCCCCACCATTCACATAGTCACGTCGTTCTCTCCGCCCACTATATCCCACATCCTGGCGATCTCACCACTGCCCTCCCACTCCAGCCTTCGTTTCCTCCAGTAACCCCACCGCTCTCACTCAGTGATGCTCAGTCCCCGAGCGTCATTGTTTCACCGGTGTCATCAACCAGCATCCCTCATCACATTCCGTTCTCCCTCCATCACTTCCGCTTCCTTCAGTTCCGCTTCCTTCAGTTCCGCTTCCTTCACTTCCGCTTCCTTCACTTCCGCTTCCTTCACTTCCGCTTCCTTCGCTTCCGCTTCCTTCGCTTCCGCTTCCTTCGATTCCGCTTCCTTCGCTTCCGCTTCCTTCGCTTCCGCTTCCTTCGCTTCCGCTTCCTTCACTTCCGCTTCCTTCACTTCCGCTTCCTTCACTTCCGCTTCCTTCACTTCCGCTTCCTTCACTTCCGCTTCCTTCACTTCCGCTTCCTTCACTTTCGCTTCCTTCACTTCCGCTTCCTTCACTTCACACGCTCTCTCCACCCACCATTCCCTACAGCCACAGGTCCTGGCGATCCCACCCACTACAGCCTTCGTTTCCAGCAGTAACATCACTGCCCCCCACCTCCCCACCCAGCGGTCTCACCGCCTTCACCCCTGGCACCGTGTTCGTTTCCACCACAGCCCACACTGGCCTCGCTACCGCTAACACCCCTTCCCCTAGCCCACACCGCCTCCAGCGTTCTCACCGCCTCCACCCTCCACCGGGAGCGGTAGCTCAGAGCATCATCTGATGTCACTGCAGCGCCTCTGACCGGGAGGTCCTAGGTTCGCACTCCCCACGGCGGCAGGATTTTCGACACTAGCTTTTCAGCTAGGTCGAATTCAGTCGCTGTCTGGAGGAGAATTCCAGCGGCCGGCTGCTCTGATCGGTAGTTTTCCGTGGTTGCTCCGATCAACACCAGGCGAATGCCGGAGCAGTACCCTACCAAACGGGCCACGGACTGCGCGCGATCTGTTCTTCCCCTTCCTTGTCCTATCCTCTCCCCTTACACACACACACATACACACACACACACTTACACTAACATGCACTACACAACCACATATTCCGGGAGACCAGTCGGGAGCTTGGAGCTTGTCCCGGCTAGGGCGGTGCCCCGCTGGTGGGAGAGTCCTGGTTAGGGGGAACCCCACTAGCCGACGGTAGGTCGGCGCCGGATTTCGCCATCCAGCGGGGGAGATCACCGCCATCTCCCGAGGAAAAACATGCACTACACTAACGGGACTAATGATCAAAGCCGTTGACGCGCCCGGACACACGAACAAATCAATCAATCAATCCATCCTTAACAATGCTCATTCTGACAGACCCTCACTGATCTCAGTAGAACATGCTTCCGTCGCTCTCACTCCCTATCAACCGTACCTCCACCCCTGCCAGTGCTTTCATTTCCCCCGCCGCCCCCACCAACTACACCGCTATCACGTCTCCAACGTCCACCGTCTCTACCATTTTATACTGCTTCTACTCCCACTTCTAGATTCCTTCGCCGTCTACATAACGCTGTGCACAACCCTCTTACCCTCCCCGCACCTCTTGCACCCGCACCACTGCTGCCCGAGCATTGCCACCCGCGCCGTAATCCATAGAAGAGACAACGGTCCGACCCGACCCGAATCGAGGATGAGACGGCGGCTGTGCCTGAAGGCGGAGGCGATGGCGGTTCGTGAAACTGGAGGCGACGATGGTTCCTCAGGTCGGAGGCAATGGAGGTGCCTGAAGGAGGATAAGTGTCAGGTTGGAGGCGACGGCGGTGCTTGAGGTTGGAGGCGACGGGGGTGCTTGAGGTTGGAGGCGATGGCAGTGCTTGAAGACCTAGGTGATGGAGATGCTTGAAGTAGGAGGCGATGGAGGTGTGTGAGGTCGGAGGCGATGGCGGTGCCTGAAGATGGAGGCCATGATGGTGCCTCTGATTGCAGGCGATGGCGGTGCCTGAAGTCGGAGGCGATGGAGGTGCCTGAGGCTGGGGCGATGGCGATGCGTGAAGGCAGAGGCGATGGAGGTGCTTGAAGTAAGAGGCGATGAGGATGCCTCAGGTCGGAGGCGAAAGAGATACTTGAGGTTGTAGGCACTGGCGGTACCTTTGTTCGGAGGCGACGGTGGTGCCTGAGATGGTTGGCGATTGTGATGCCTGAAGGCGGATGTGGTGGTGATGCCTGAAGACGGAAGCGATGGAGATGCCGTAAGGAGGAGACGATGGCAGTGCCTAAGGTCGGAGGCGATGGCGATGCCTGTAGGTGGAGGCGATGGAGGTGCCTGAAGGAATAGGCAATGAATGTATTTCGGGTTGAAGGTTTAGGCGATGCTTGATGTCGGAGGCGACGGCGGTGCCTGATGTCGGAGGTGATGACAGTGCTTGAGATCGGAGGCGATGAGGAGGCCTGAAGTGGGAGGCGAAGGGGGTACCTAAGAGTGGAAACGTTGGCTGTGCCTGGAGGCGGAGGCGATGGCGATGCCCGAAGGAAGAGGCGTTGGGGATGTCTGAAGACGAAGACGACGGCAGTGCCTGAGGTCGGAGGTGACGACGATGCCTCTAGGCGAAGGTCATGGAGGTGCCTTAAGTTGGAGGCGATGGAGGTGCTTGAAGTTGGAGGCAATGGGGGTACCTCAGAGTGGAAACTTTCGCTGTGCCTGGAGGCGGAGGAGATGGCGGTGCCTGAAGACGAAGACGACGCCGATGCCTAAGGTCGGAGGCGACGGCGATGTCTGAAGTTGGAGGCGATGGCGATGCCTGTAGGCGGAGGCGATAGAGATGTCTGAAGGAAGAGGCGATGGAGGTGTCTGAAGGAAGAGGCGATGGAGGTGTCTGAAGGAAGAGGCGATGGAGGTGTCTGAAGGAAGAGGCGATGGAGATATCTGAAGGAAGAGGCGATGGAGGTTTCTGAAGGAAGAGGCAATGAGTGTGTTTCAGGTGAAAGGCGATGCTTTAGGTCGGAGGCGACGGTGGTACCTGAGATCGGAAGTGATGGCGATATCTGAAGGCGGGGGCGATGGAAATGTCGGAGGCGATGGCAATGCCTGTGGTCGGAGGCGATGGGGGTATCAGCGAGTGGAAACGTTGGCTGTACCAGGAAGCGGAGGCAACGGCGGTGCCTGAACACGGAGGCAATGGTTCTTCCTCCCACGCCGGAATCCATAGAAGAGGCAACGACCCGGAAACGGCGGGCGCGGGCGCCGAGCCGTGCCGCTCTCAGAATTTAAAAGCGCGCGCGCAGGCAGACGCTGAACCGCCGTCTCGCTCCTAATTTGCGCGGGCGATTGCTTTCACGGCTCCGCGCTGCGGGGGCGTTAATGGCGCTTCCACTGCCCGGCGCAATCTTTTCTCGCGCTCCGCCCCCTCCCGCGCCGCCGTCGACCCTGGAAGGCGGGAGCGCAGTGGGGCTGGTCGCCCCGCCGCCTCCCGAGGTGCCCTTGGAGCCCCAACACATGCAGCTGTACAAGGCGAAGATGGTCGGGGTTGCGGTGATCAGTTCGCGGCGTTCGGATGTTAAACCAGTGATGCTACCACGGTGCGTATTTTCACGTTTTATGTGGAACGGTTTGGCAATGTAATATTGTAACATCTGTCCCGCTATGACTTCAGCTGTCACTAGAAAAATTCCTAACCGAACGAAGTTTGTTGACTCTGCATCATTGATGACC
This sequence comes from Teleogryllus occipitalis, assembly GCA_011170035.1. Taxonomy (NCBI): domain Eukaryota; kingdom Metazoa; phylum Arthropoda; class Insecta; order Orthoptera; family Gryllidae; genus Teleogryllus; species Teleogryllus occipitalis. The sequence goes on from BLKR01005023.1 coordinate 30,717, forward strand.
CAGAGGTCCTAGGTTTCAAGTTCCACCGGTTTCTGTTTTTCAATACTAGCTACGTAGCATTCAGTGTGCGTGGAAAAGAATTCCAGCGGCTGAATGCTCTCATTGGTAGTTATAGATATATCATAGCTTCTCTCATTAATACAAATGACAAACCGGAAGCGGTAGCTCAGTGCATCAACTGATGTCACTGCAGCGCCTCTAACCGGGAGGTCCTAGGTTACACTCCGCACGGCGGCAGGATTTTCGACACTAGCTTCTCAGTTAGGTCGAATTCAGTCGCTGTCTGGAGGAGAATTCTAGCGACCGGCTGCTCTGATCGGTAATTTTCCGTGGTTTCTCCGATCAACACCAGACGAATTCCGGAGCAGTACCCTACCAAACGGACCGCGCGCTATCTGTCCTTCCTCTTCCTTGTCCTATCCTCTCCCCTTACACACACACTTACACTAACATGCACTACACTACCACATATTCCGAGAGACTGGTCGGGAGCTTAGAACTGTTGTCCCGGCTGGGGCGGTGCCCCGCTGGTGGGAGAGTCCTGGTTAGGGGGAAACCCCACTAGCCGACGGTAGGTCGGCGCTGGATCTCGCCATCCGGTGGGGGAAGATCACCGCCATCTCACGAGAAAATGACATGCACTAAACTTACAAAACTAATGACCAAATATGTTGGCGCGCCCGGAAACACGAAAACACCAATCAATCAACCAAATGACAAATACCAAAGAAGTACTCTTATAAACGGTCACGAAATCGCTGTAGGAATCAATGCCCACTCACTCGTGCGAGATCTCCAGGTGCTCATGGAGTATGTTGCGCTAACATGCGTCAACAGGCCAGGGCTAAGCCAGTCGATGTTGCGATGGTCAGTTTGGAGTCTTTCCCCATAAGTTGTTATTCGAAGAAATATATTTAGTTTTATTTGCAGTTTATTTATGGTCGTAGATAATGCATTAATTCAAACGGGGCATGCGTATTACACTTCAGGATCAGATTATTGATTTGTATAATGTAATGGTATTGTCTATCGATAGGCAAATTTGGAAGTTCATTAAAGGTTTTGATTGTGCTATTTTCCATGTTGAGTTTTGGTTGTAAAATGGCAATTCCAGTTCAGTTTTATATCTAAGTTTTCAAGGCGGAGGAAAACAAAAACATCCTGAAAACTACCAAGAGTTTGCTTTGTATATTACAAATTTCACGTGGAAATTTGGGATCGAACTCGGGATCGAACTCGGGGACCAGCGATGAAAGATATGCCATTATGCTACGACATCTTCCTCAATTCTCTTTATTTAACTCATTATGAGGAGTAACGTACAGATTACAGTTTCAAATTCCTTTTTCATCGATCAGAAACATTTATTTAGATCATGCAGTGTAGCTTACTGAGAATTCCAACCGATTAGGTGAATTTCATATAGTGATAAGTCATATGAAGGAAAACATCGTATCTAAAAGAATTCTAAAATATTCCTATTGCATTATAAGGTAAAACTTCTCCTTACGTCTAGAGGAAAAAATAAAATATTTGTACTAAATAAGGTTTATAAGCAACTAAGCTAAATTATAATTTTTTCCTCCAGTGAAATGTGTATTGTTTGAGATAAGTGTTCATTTTAAGAATAAGGTATTTAATATGCAAGAGAATGCCAACAAACAAGAAGCTGGCCCTTAACATTAACAAAAACTGCAATTAATTGGATTATGAAGTCTATAACCAATGGAACATTAAAGGCAAAAAACCTGACTGTGCAATATTTCAGCAACTGAATATTCAACCTAAATTACAATTATCAATTTTTGACTTCGTTAACCCGATAAAATGAGACGGGGAATGATGAGAAATGTTGGTAGATAAGAATATTGTTTGTATATAGTAAGCATTCTGTCAAAAGAACATTCAAACATGTCAAAGAATCATTCTAGGAGGACACACAAAAAATGTTTTGTGTCAAACTTATAAAAGTTACTTACGGCGTTTCCTGGATATTTGATTTTTGTAAAAGACACTATTAATAAATTAGCATAGATTTCAACTAATGGCTCGTATCTGCAAAAATGCTTCTAAAGAAAATCGCCCAAAATGTTTTCCCAAAAAGTAGCACTATGCTACCATGTACACCAAAAAAGCTGAACAAAAAATATGAGGCTCATATAAAACTGCTATAAATTATTTTAACAAAATCAATATTAACAACTACTGTAATAACATTGTGTAATATGCAGGGTAAGTCACGTAACTTTAGCACCTCCAGTAATTTTTGACCGTTGAAGTTATTGCAATGCAGTTTTCTCGGAAGTGCACGAGGGAATGGGGCTAATTGATGTGTGTATTCATTTTGATTTTATCATTTGTATTTTACGAGAAACATAGGTACTTTTGTTTTTTGTTTCAAATGGAACTATACAGATATTTTAGTATATCATGACGATCGTAAAAAGACGAATCCAATGATATACATACAGTCATATGTTATAGCAACATTTTTTGAGTAATTTTGATTTTTTGCGATTCGTATTTAATGGATGTTTTAAATGTCTATCATGCAAGGTCACGCATTATTCTCTCTGCTAATGCCCACTCGGAACTTTAAAAAATCCATTAAATGGTTTCAAAAAATCAAAATTACTCAAAAATGCTTATCTAACGTATGACAATATATATATATTATATATATATATATATATATATATATATATATATATATATATATATATTGTGTTTTGTTTACGTTCGCCATGATAGACTAAATAAACATTTATAGTTGCATTTGAAAAAAAGAAAGTTACCTTAATATATCGTAAAAACAAGTTATAAAATATAAATTAGTATATGAATAAATTAACCCAATTTCACTTGCACTTCTGTGAAAACTGCATTGCAATAACGTCAACCGTTCAGAAATAGCAGGAAACGCAATTGTTACAAGACTCAACCTGTAAATCAATGAACCAGAATAAACGTTCCAAACTTTTGGGAATGTAGAGGGATCGAAAATTATTCATTTTTGCCAGTGAATGTGTAGTGATAAATTTCACTTAATGTAGTTACAGAATCTGTAACTGCATTAAATGATCAGGGGCATCACCATATCACATCTGATGTGCAATTTGCCCCTGATTATTAGGCAACTTTTTACACATATCTGTTGTACAGGTTTCGTTCTGGAGCAATCAAGGGGACTTCATGGAAACATGTGCACAAAAGTTGCCTAAATTTCATACGTATATACCACACATTTTACTTCGTTGTATGAAATTTTCCAAATTTGTCCAATTGTGATTATTTTAGACTTATCCACATACCCTATAACCTTGTAATATTTATCCACAAGCATGTAAATACAGTACGTTTTTTTTTACCAAAAACATAAATTGCTGTTTCTTAATGCAATACGTCAGTAGCAAATATTTAATAGCGAATGGCCTCTTCCTTAGAGATTTTCTGTCGCATATAGTCAGTTGTGTCGGAAATATTGACGCATTGAGTACGAGAATTCAGTCGGTAGGCGAATTATGGGAATAGGCGAAATCATATATAATTTGAATTTTTCAGCCAACATCCAAACTTTTTCATTGGTTTTTATATCTTACAATTTATGTACTGAGTATCTAACAAAACCATATATTACTTTTATATGACCGGAGTCGATATAGTTTCCTCTCAATTTCTGCGCACATTGGAAATTTGTGATTTAAATATTGGCGTCTGGTGACGTTTTACGTGTTACATATTGTTTCGTAACATTCAAGGGAGCCATTTGTTGCCGCAGGCTGTTAATTCGTGGTTTTGATGCCATCCCACCCGTCCCGTCTCGCCCTCCCTGACCGTGAACATCAGCAGGCGCTCCCACAGGGGCGGGGGAAGGCAGTAGGTCTGCGGGGCTGCACATCGTGCACCAGAGGCAGGGGATGCTCCAGGAATTCCAATATGCTTCGTCGCCCCTGACCTGCCCCGGTGCACCTCTTCCCCTACCCATCCCTCCAGGATAGTGGTCTCTCCCACTTCTGTACTTACTCTACGCACTTACTTTCTTCCTCTATTCGGTTTTCTTCTCCCACGTTTTCGCTCAGTTACTTCCTCTCTACAAGTACTCTCTTCTTTTCCTCCTTTCATTTCCCCTGGTTTCCACTTCATCTTCATATTCACCTACCTACACATCTAATTTATTTTATTCATCCCATTGCTTCTTACTTCTTCTGCACAATCAGCTTCTTCGTCTGACTCCTTCTTCTATTTCCACCCCCATTCGCTAACTCTTCACATTCACTTTCTCTGTAAATTGTATTCTCTTTCTCCCCTTTTCACTCCGTTTCTTCCTTATCACAATCCCTTTCTTCCACTCCGTTACTTCCGCTTTACTATAACCTTATTCCACTCCGTTACTTCCACTTATCAATTATCTTACTCCTCTCCGTTACTTCCTCTTCACCATCATCTGCTTCCACTCCGTTACTTCCTTCACAATCCTCTTCTTTCTCTAGCATTCCTCTTTTGTTCTTCTTTCCTAGTCATTTCCTCTCCTTCTTCACCTTTTTCACTTGTCCTTCCTTTTGTTTTTATCTTCCTTCTCTTTCCTTCCCCCTCCCTGACGCATTCCCGACCGATGCACTGATTAATCCGCATTCCGCGCTCACAGGACATCGATAGCAGCGCATTTTTCGCAGGCTCCGTTTATTTTGGTCGAGCGTTCGGCAGCTCGACCTCTGCCTCCTGTCTCTGGATTTTATGAACGCATGTTGGATGTTTCTACTCGAAAACTGCGTCCTTCCTTCAAGATAAACGTGCGTTACATTTGGCTTTCATTACTACGTGCTTTACATTCGGTTTATACATTACGTACTATATTGAAAATCTTGTTTATACAGCATGTACCATTTTTTTCTGTCTTTCAATGATTACCTCTATGCAGTTGCATTGAGGCCACACAATGGTCGTGATGCCTATCAAGGATTTCAATGCGAATGTTGTCGGGTCTTCCCACCAGGATATGCTCTTTGAAATATGATGATGATATGAGAGACGAAGATACGAGAGAGAATGAACATTGTGATGAAGTAGGGGTGCAGCAAGAGGAGTGGAAAATGGTTGAAGCTCAAGGAAACGCTGTAGGAAATCCGTTTTGTCGTCCTTTTTACACACACAGATATTTCACATGAACATGCCTGTGAATTCCGTAGTTTTAATTGAATTTCTTTAATAATTTCCGATATCTGAGACCGTATCATTCACATTTAGCTCGTCCGATTAATTCGCCGTAGCCATTCACGCTTTCGTCTTCCTCCATCGGATGCCGGTGATGTGCGTGGAAATTCATTCTCTCACACAGGATCCCCCTCTTTCAGGCATTTGCATTTAAAATCACAGTCGCAGCGGTTTTCTATAAAGGGAATAATAAACCACATCAAATTAAACGTATTTCGCAGAAAATTCTAAAATAAATCAAAATAAATTTACAAAATAGTGGACTTGATACAAAGTAACTGTAATTATAAGTTTCCAAATTGTACAGTGTTTTATATAGTTCTAATAAATAATGGATTCATTAAGACGTCACTAAGATAAAGCTTGGTGCAACTCTGGCTAAAAATTCTTTTAACATTTTCTAGCTGTTTGAATTCCAGAATTAAAGACCAAACGGAATATTATATAAACAAACATAAGTTGGTACTACTTCAGAGCTTTACGACGTTTCTCAAGCAAGTTTCAATAACTTATGAGAGAAATTGTGAAAGGACGAGAAATGCTTCCTCTCAGCACAGACATTTCTCTTTGCTGAATAATGTGAAAGAATTAGAAAAGCAGGTCTTTTCTAGTGTAATTTCTGTAATTGATTTCTTCCAAAAATCTGTACATTAATTGTTTCTCAGAAAATAACTACTTACAGAGAAGAGAATATATCTTTGGCTGAATTATGTGAAAGAATTAGAAAAGCAGGTCTTTGCTAGTGTCATTTCTGTAATTGATTTCTTCCAAAAATCTGCATCTTACATTAATTGTTTCTCAGAAAATAACTACTTACAGAGAAGAGAATATATCTTTGGAGGAATAAATGTCGCATTGATTTCCACGAAACTTGTTTGTAACGTAAATGGAAAATTCTGTGTTCCATGAATTTCCTTGAAGTGTTTCCAATGTTTCACAACCTGCAATTCACCTTCAGTTCACTCACTAAGTTTTCATCGAAATATTATACAATATCTTAAAGAAATTACTAAGAAAATTAGCATTGTTATTATCACGATTTCTGTGTCCGTGTGCAAACAGCGACATTTCACATTTTGTAGGGAAAATTAGTATGAAACAACTAACCGTCTTAGATCACTCAGAGTGGCTTCAGTGTCAAATGATGTCACTGCAGTAACTCAGACGGGTGGTCCGAAGAGAGGCAGTATTTTCGACTCTAGCTATTTAGCTGGGTCAAACTCAGCCGCTGTCTGGAGGAATATTCAAGCAGCCGGCGGCTCTGATCAGTAATTTTACATGATTTCTCCGATCAGTACCAGGCGAATGCTGGAACAGTACCCTAAGAAACGGGCCACGTACCGCGCGCGATCTTTCTTTCCTCTTGCTTGTCCTATCCTCACCCCCCCACACACACACTTACACTAACATGCTCTACACTACCACACATGCCGGGAGACTGGTCGGGGACTTAAAACTTGTCCCGGCTGGGGCGGTGCCCCACTGTGATACCTGGTTGGGGAAATCCTCTTAAAACGAGCAGGGCGGCGCCGGAATCCGCTGTTCGGTGGGGAAGGTCAAAGCCACATCCAAAGACAAAAACATGCACTACGTTTGTTGACGAGCCCAGAAACTCTAATCAATCAATCAACCAGTGAAACCACAGGAGACGAGTGGCACTTGGGACAATGTAAGAGTGAAATACCATTTCTTGTCTTTTATTATCATTTTTGAATGTACAACTCCCACCCTTCATAAAAATCAATTATCTCGTTTCATTATAAATCAAATGCATATTCTAACAGCTTCAGAGGGAAGCTGGTGAAAGTAAATGAATTAGCGCATTCCTTTTACATCTTACACAATGAAGCCCTAGCAAGAAATACAAAAATGAAAAATTTCATCCTAATCATTTATTATTACTTTTGCGTTCTAGTTATCAACTGAATAAACTCCCATTAATTGGACGATCCTTGCATCATACGTTCAACATTTAGCGTTTGCATGTGCTACACAACTGACCAACAATCCATGTTATGTTATAAAACATTTCTCTTCAATTTCTCCTACCCAAATACATAAGAACAGAAGTAATAAAAACAAAAAGATGAATATAATCTAAGTAATACCGTATTTTTAAATACTTACGAGTACTTGAATTACTGGATTCATAAAATTCATCAGATAACATTTGAATTTTTGTGCAAACCTTCGACCTTTGAGTAGTGTAATTTTTTGAGTAATGAAATCATTTGCGAAGTAGTGTAATTGCGTAACGAAACTGTAATATTCAAGAGAAAAGGAGTATTTCAAGAAAAACATCTCGAAAATACCCCTCCGGTGTCAGCAGCGGATAGAAATGCGGTTTGTGCTCCGCTGGCCTTGCGGCGCAGTTTGGCGCGGTGCGCTCTCCGTTGTCGCTCTCTTTGCCACGGGATGTCTGAATAATGCATTTCCGCCACAGCGCCCCGCGCGCCGTCGCCGCCGCCGCCGCCTTAAATAGCCACCGGGGCGTTCGTTTATTGGAGCCTCCACGACCGCACTCTGCGAGGTAATAAGAGCGGGTGGGCGGTGGCGGCGGTAACGGAAACGATGGTGGCGGCGGAGGCAATGGCGGTGTCTGCAGGCAAGGCGATTGTGGTGCCTGAAGGCGGTGCCTGAAGGAGGAGCCCATGGTGGTGCCTGAAGGAGGAGGCCATGGCGGGGCCTGAAGGAGGAGGCCATGGCGGGGCCTGAAGGAGGAGGCCATGGCGGTGCCTGAAGGAGGAGGCCATGGCGGTGCCTGAAGGAGGAGGCCATGGCGGTGCCTGAAGGAGGAGGCCATGGCGGTGCCTGAAGGACTGGAGGCCATGAAGCTGCCTGAAGGAGGAGGCCATGGCGGTGCCTGAAGGAGGAAGCCATGGCGGTGCCTGAAGACTGGGGCCATGAAGCTGCCTGAAGGAGGAGGCCATGGCGGTGCCTGAAGGAGGAGGCCATGGCGGTGCCTGAAGGAGGAGGCCATGGCGGTGCCTGAAGACTGGGGCCATGAAGCTGCCTGAAGGAGGAGGCCATGGCGGTGCCTGAAGGAGGAAGCCATGGCGGTGCCTGAAGACTGGGGCCATGAAGCTGCCTGAAGGAGGAGGCCATGGCGGTGCCTGAAGGAGGAGGCCATGGCGGTGCCTGAAGGAGGAGGCCATGGCGGTGCCTGAAGACTGGGGCCATGAAGCTGCCTGAAGGAGGAGGCCATGGCGGTGCCTGAAGGAGGAAGCCATGGCGGTGCCTGAAGACTGGGGCCATGAAGCTGCCTGAAGGAGGAGGCCATGGCGGTGCCTGAAGGAGGAGGCCATGGCGGTGCCTGAAGGAGGAGGCCATGGCGGGCCTGAAGAGGGGGACATGGCGGAGCCCTGAAGGAGGAGGCCATGTGGCGTGCCCTGAAGGGGGAGGACTTGGCGGTGCCTGAAGAGGAGGCCATGGCGGAGCCTGAAGGGAGGAGGCCATGGCGGTGCCTGAAGGAGGAGGCCATGGTGGTGCTGAAGGAGGAGGCCATGGCGGAGCCTGAAGGAGGAGGCCATGGCGGTGCCTGAGGGAGGAGGAGGCCATGCGGAGGCCTGAGGAGGAGGTCATGGCGGTGCCTGGAGGCCATGGCGTGCCTGCCCTGAGCCTGAGGAGGGGAGGCCATGGCAGTGCCTGAGGAGGAGGAGGCCATGGCGGTGCCTGAAGGAGGAGGCCATGGCGGTGCCTGAAGGAGGAGGCAATGGCGGTGCCTGAAGGAGGAGGCCATGGCGGTGCCTGAAGGAGGAGGCCATGGCGGTGCCTGAAGGAGAAGGCCATGGCGGTGCCTGAAGGAGGAGGCCATGGCGGTGCCTGAAGGAGGAGGCCATGGCGGTGCCTGAAGGAGGAGGCCATGGCGGTGCCTGAAGACTGGGGCCATGAAGCTGCCTGAAGGAGGAGGCCATGGCGGTGCCTGAAGGAGGAAGCCATGGCGGTGCCTGAAGACTGGGGCCATGAAGCTGCCTGAAGGAGGAGGCCATGGCGGTGCCTGAAGGAGGAGGCCATGGCGGTGCCTGAAGGAGGAGGCCATGGCGGTGCCTGAAGACTGGGGCCATGAAGCTGCCTGAAGGAGGAGGCCATGGCGGTGCCTGAAGGAGGAAGCCATGGCGGTGCCTGAAGACTGGGGCCTGAAGCCTGAAGGAGGAGCCATGGCGGTGCCTGAAGGAGGAGGCCATGGCGGTGCCTGAAGGAGGAGGCCATGGCGGTGCCTGAAGGAGGAGGCCATGGCTGCCTGAAGGAGGAGGCCATGGCGGTGCCTGAAGGAGGCCATGGCGGTGCCTGAAGACTGGGGCCATGCCTGAAGGAGGAGGCCATGGCGGTGCCTGAAGGAGGAGGCCATGGCCGGTGCCTGAAGACTGGGGCCATGAAGCTGCCTGAAGGAGGAGGCCATGGCGGTGCCTGAAGGAGGAAGCCATGGCGGTGCCTGAAGACTGGGGCCATGAAGCTGCCTGAAGGAGGAGGCCATGGCGGTGCCTGAAGGAGGAGGCCATGGCGGTGCCTGAAGGAGGAGGCCATGGCGGTGCCTGAAGACTGGGGCCATGAAGCTACCTGAAGGAGGAGGCCATGGTGGTGCATGAAGGCGAAGGCGATGGCGGTGTCTGAAGGCGTAAGTGACGGCAGTGTCTGAAGGCGGTACCTGAAGGCGAAGGCCATGGAGGTGACTGAAGGCCGAGGCGATCGCGGTGCCTGAAGGTGGAAGTGACGGAAATGACAAGATTGAGGCGGAGGTTGAGGCGGAAGTGGCGACATTTAACGCCTAGAAGCTTAATCTGCAACTCTCGCCTTCAGTTTCTTTCCTTCGCGCGGGAAAACACAACAGAGAAATGTTTGTGATGTAATAGCGGTGTTCACAAGTCATAATCGGTGTCTAGTCATTTATAACACAACCACTGGATTAAAACAGAGCTTAATTTATAAGAAATATGTACTCTAGTGCCAATAATTTAGTTATCAGTACATTGTGAATTACATTTCCTTTATTTCACAGCATTTTGAAAAGTTCAATCATTTTCATTAATTTTCTTATCATTTTCATTTCTTAATCATTTTATTTCATAATAATTTCTTTCATTTCATAATCATTATCATTTCATTGATTAATGCTATATTCTCAAACAATATTTATTTCGCCATTTCAGCTATTGAGAAACATTCCTCAGAAAATGAGACTAACAAGATACTAGCTGTACTCACTAAATCCTTTTTCGGAAAGGCCTATTAATATTGAAAATAATTTGTGCCGTTTCCCCCTTTTAGGATCTGTTTGTTCCATTTTGCACTCTCCAGAATTACAGTGTTTGCTCTAAAGGAGTTATATCCTCTGTATAAAAATGAAAATGACATTTCATTTTGAAGCAAACTCAATACAGATTTGGTGAAAATAATTCCAGGTTTTACAGTTGTTTTATAGCAAGAGAAACAGCAAGGGATCGCAAAAACCAAATAGTTTCTGTGAATTTCGTGCCCTGAAATGTTTGATAACCGCATGTGAAACGTTTCCATGAAGTTCAACTCGGGCAAATTTCATCACAGCCTGCGTTAGCGTGGAGAGCCTTCGAGGAAGGCATGCGTTGGCCGCCGTTCGCTTTCGCGCTCGCTCGCGCAACCCGCCCCTGCGATCACGCAGCAGCGTTTGGTGACAGGTTTCATCCAACAAAGAAGATGCGCTTGCTTCTATTTATGCAGGGATAGAAATGCCATGTTGTTCATAGTACGTTTTCTGAGCACATGCAGTATGTATTTTTACTTCTTTAATTACGATTTTCCCTTTAATTGATAATATCTCTTTAGAAAATGTAGGAAAAGGGGTCCATAATTTTCACGTAGAAGAGAAAAAAGTCACATAATTTCACACATGGCTGACATGGCTGTTTTAGTGCATCAGTACATGCGCAGAAGGTTGATAGTGCTGTCCGCTATAGCGTTCACAAACTGCATACTATCTAGATTGCTGGATCAAGTTAAATCACCCGCTGGGGGAGAATTGTAGCAGCCAGCTGATCTGATTGAGAGATTTCCGTGTTTTTTACGATCAATGCTACTCTGACTGGGAGGTCCTAGAATCGAGTCCCAACGGTGGCAGTATTTCCCACTCTAGCTTTTCAGCTAGGTCGAATTCAGTCGCTGTCTGGAGGAGAATTCTACCGGCCGCCTGCTCTGATAGGTAGTTTTCCGTGGTTTCTCCGATCAACACCAGGCGAATGCCGGAGCAGTACCTTACCAAACGGGCCACGGACCGCGCGCGATCTGTCCTTCCTCTTCCTTGTCCTATTCTCTCCCGTTACACACACACACTTACATTAACATGCACTACACTACCACATATACCGGGAGACCGGTCGGGAGCTTAAAGCTTGTCCCGGCTGGGGCGGTTCCCCACTGGTGAGAGAGTCTAGTGAATAAACCCCTTTAGGCTACGGTAGGTCTGCCTACACCTTTAGGCTATTGACGTCATTGTCCTAACTGGTGGTTTACCGGGCAAGCGCGGCTAAACGAGGTTTAGCATGAGCGTACTCACTGCCTCCACCTCTAGGTTAACGATGTGAGTTGCACCGTGCAACTTTGGGGCCGTGTGGTCATCTACAACTCTCCACCAGAGATCGTGGCCACCTACGCAGGCCCGACCCCCTATGGGGATCACGTTCAGGCCGTGTCCCGTTTGTTATGGTACTGCTCCGGCATTCGCCTGGAATTGATCGGTGAAACCACGAAAAACTACCGTTCAGGGCAGCCGACCGCTAGAACTCTCCTCCAAACAGCGACTGAATTCCCCCTAGTTATCTAGCTAGAGTCGAAAACCCAGACTTCCTCTTAGCAGTGTGTTGACACCCCAGCCAGACAACCATTTGCGTGCCAGCTCTTCGTATGACCCCACAGAGACGGTAGGTCGGCGCCGGATCTCGCCATGTAGCGGGGGAAGATCATAACCATCTTCCAAGGTGGGAAGCATGCACTACACTTACGGGACTAACGACCTAAGCTGTTGAAGCGCCCGAAATCACTAGCCAACCAACCAACAAAACCTTGCCGTTCACTCGAAAATAAAATGTTCTTATGCACATTAGGGTAACACCTTGCATTAGCACAATGTAAATTCAGTTTTTGCCCTCAACGCTAGAACTTCATGAAGTTCTTTTCTGAGAACAATGCTAAATGAAAAGAAATTTTATAGAACCATATCAGCGTGGCCAAGAAATCAGAGTTTCTTTTCATAAAACACTGATGAAGTGATAAGTACTTTTTTTGGTATTGTTCCTTAGACCGAAATCGTAAACTCCAAACGTTTTGCCGTTTTGCGATTGCGTGTGAAGCAAATTGAAATCAACTGCCGTAAATCATTCTTGTCCCTCACGTTATCCTCGGGCGTCCGATAATGCCAGGCCAATGATGAAACCGTGTTAGTGAAGTCCTGTTAAAGCACAAAAACACTTTATTTTTTAAATTTGAGAAGAATAAAATGGTAATTTACGTAAGTACGAGAAAATCCTTAACTGTATGATTATTTGAAATTAATTAAGAAATTCGTTTATGATCAATAATATTGGGCTATTCAAAACAATGACACTATGTTTTACGACCAATATTTAATACTGTATAACTAATATAGAAATGGTTGTCTCCTTTTTTTAAAAAATTCTCTTGGTGACACGCAGACTTTTTGAATCTGTCTTGCGAACCTTGCGGGGAAAGTTAAAAATCGCTGACGTAAAACCTACTTTTGAAAGAAATGCCGTTAATTCGCGAAACTCAAGGGTTGAAGTAAAATGAGAAGCTGTTCTTCAAGTAAGAAGAAGTAATGGCTCAAACATGATTTTTAAAGAAAATTGGACTAGAAAGCTTTGTGACTTAAAATGCCAAAATGTTAAATTAGCAATGTTCTCCTGGAATCAACACTCTGAATATTACATGTTTTCTCTCAATGTGGCAGGTCTTAAACAAATGTATTTAAAAACAACAACAAAACAGTCATTCATCTCCGCAAGTTTACCCCTTTAGTCTGAGCCTTTACGCATATCTGTTCCGCTCGAGGTGCTGAAGGCATTAGAAACTTGATAATGGTTGAAGATAGTGTGTCGCTGTAGCAATTAGTGGGCTTGTCGTGAACATTTGTGGCCATTTTAATGGCGTGGAAGGAGGCATTGATGCCTGAGGAGCTGCTGGCGTTCGTCGTTGCTTGTTACGCGGAGAGAAACGCGACGCAGTGGCTAATAAAAGGCCTCGGTAGTGCCAGTCGCTTGGACCGGATGGAGGGGGAGGCTGGTCGCTCGTCAATGGGAGGGTTTTGGGAAAGGAGAGGGGGAAGGGACTCAGAGCAGAAGCTTCTGGGCGCGCGATTTGCGCTGTCCCTAGTGAGACCAAATGATACTAAAAGCAATAATTTTAGTCTAAAGGTGGGAGCGTACATTTTTATCCCAAAATTGATGGAAGAGTTAAAAAGAAAAAAATTATTTATCTACATCATTTGTATTTCATTTAATTTTCTTCTTTAATTAGTACTGTCTATTCAAAATTATGTTTATATATAATCCAAATGTTTAATTTTTTATATTTCACTAAAATTCCAATTTAATTTATAATAATATCCTATATTTCATTATTACATTATTTATTATTATTATCATTATTATTATTATCATTATTTTGTAGCACTGAAGATGGTCGCAATGCGGCCGAAAAAGCTTTATGCGAAAATAAATACATACGACGAAACATCGTCTCAAATTCATTTACATGAGTTAAAAACAATAAATTACGTTGAAATTAAAAAATGAGATTTATTTCTATTTTAAATAATAAGAAAACCTTAAAAATAAATATGAAAATATTTCATTAAATGAAGAGATAAAATCGGAAGGCTCGAACCCTGACGGCGCACACTGGCTCAATCGGACCCAAAACCTGGACATAATGGCAAAATTCAAAGTCCGAATTCGGAATTCTCACTTAGCAAATCTCGTTCCAAAGACATTGGAGCATACTACTTCAGCTCCAGCTTCAGAATGGATAAAAGAAGAAAACGGCAATTATTTTAGAAAAATGACACTAAATATTAGATGCACACATGAATTCAACTTACAACAGTTAAAAAAGAAAGTGAATTTAACATCAACTTAACATGGCATGGCGTGCGGATCGCTTGCTTTGAAACGAAACAAAGTAACACATTTGATACTCTCTTGTGTTATCTAGTGACGTGATCGTAATGTTTATTCAAAGAGGTATTCGAGAGAGTGTACGCGAGAACGTTTCTCGCCCACGCTACTTGAAGGCATTTGTTTTCTCTCAAGTTTGTCAGGAGAGTGATTTTTGCAGAAATGCTCTCCAAAAGCAAAATATTACTCACGATACCCGTGAATTTCGCTCTGTCATTTGTCGCAATGAATACAATGAAAAACATTATAAAAGTAACATTCTTTTTTGTTAGGTTATCTTTAATGTATTCTTAAAATATATTTTTTTCTTTACAAATCCCTTCATCATTTTTTACTTCAAAATTATTGGAGTTCAAAACCTTTACAAGTTCACGGCTTTTACACTCTGCCAGCACGTTACATTCTTATTGTTAGAGCCCTTATACTATAAAACGTTTATCATCTCTCGTTTTAGATAAACGATATATTTATTGGATAGGTAAAGTCAAACTATACATTCAGCCTGATTGTGAAGTTATTGTTTCATCAATACCTTTGCGTTAATATTGCAGTTACTAGACACCATAGGTCAATTTTTACTCTCTCGTCCTTGGAAGGTACTTTGTAAGAAAAAGGTATGTAATCGTGTGCTAAAAAATGGCGAATCTTCTGCAGAAAACTTCTTATTGTAGGGACCTTGTAACGAAAAAGTGGATAAATCCTGTTGATAAATTTAGTAAAAAAATCCTATACTACTTGGTGTAGCCAGACTCCATATTCTGTGGGTGCTTGATACCGAAAAATTGATTGACTGCAAAACCTCTCTCTCTATCGGTTCGTTCGATTCTGGCCAGTGATAGCGCGTAAAACGTCAATTTCTTCAAAATTTATATTGCCCAATCAATATGTACGATATCAAGGCTTTGGGACTTTCAAAAAGTTTCGATTTTTTAGTGTGTTTTACATGAAACCTCAAAACGTTTTCAAACTGTTCTCAAATATAACACCAAATGTTTGGATCAAACTTTACCTTCGGGCAGCTTAAGGGAGTGGTGCAGGTCCGATGTTTGTTGAAACTCCGTTTTCTTTAACAATTTTCAAAAGTGCAATTTTTTGAGCGACTTCCCACAACTATAATATTGAAGTTAAAGATTTTTTCCTTAACGAAATCTGTTCCTTAAAGACGGATATTTAAGTAAGTTCAGATTCAATTTTTTTTTAAATATGAGTAGTTTTCATGTAATATGGCGCGAAATAGAGGCAATTTAAATAAAATTGTTTTAATTTATTTTTAAAAGATTTTTCTAAAAAATGTAAAACAATTATATTTAATTTTTTCTCAAAAACCCTCACTAAATTTTTCATTAACTTTTTTCTAAATGTAGAACACGAAAAGAAGGGCGCGGGTATCATTTTCGCAGATATCTCTGAATGTTCGCAAATGCAAAATTTAAAAAATGCGAGAAAATATGTGCTGTTATAGCACTACTAGTCCGTGTATTAAAAAGTGTTACCTGTTATTGAAATGTAAATCTAGGGTTGCTTGATTGATTAGCAAAATAGCATTCTTCGAAACTGATATGGTGTTTTTCGACGTCTGTTCTCTGTTATTGAAATCTAAATCTAGGATTGCTTGATTGATTAGCCAACTAGCTTTTTTCGAAACTGATATGGTGTCTTTCGATTCCTAACTATCCATTCGATCCACACTGCAAGATCTACTACGCCTTTTCTTCAGCCCACTTTGGCCCAGCCTCCGTAGGAGATTGACCGGCGCCCCGAGGTCATTTCGGTCGCCGCGACATCAAAGCGCCACGCGCGGCGCTGTATTTCGGCGTCATTCGATCAGGGCCACAACGCGACCTCTCGCCGCGCCATTACCCCTCCCGTGCCCCGCCCCCACCACCGCCCCCGTCCCGCCCTGCACCCGCACCCGCCCTGCGTCCGCCCCACCCCCGACACCGCCACGCCCCGACACCGCCCCTGCCCGACCCGCGCCCGCCCCCGCCCGCCCCGCCCCCGCCCCCGTCCCCGCCCCGCCCCACCCCCGCCCCACCTTCACCCCGCCCCCGCCCCTCCCCGCCCCTCCCCGCCCCGCCCTTCCCCGCCTCCGCCCCTGCCCCTCCCCGCCCCGTCCCCAGCCCCTCTCCGCCCCCGTCCCCAGGCCGCCCTCCGCCCGCTCTCGGCTCCCTGGCGGCGCCCTGCTTTTAGAAGCATTGTCACTCGCGAAATGTGACCGACTGCGATACCTCAGAGGCGATATCGTGGCCCTTTCTGCATCGTTGAATGGGAGGTCTTTTGGTTCGAGTTTCGTGGAGGGCGGAGTTTCGACCCCAGATACAGAACTGGGTCGAATTCAACCATTGTCTGGTGGAAATTCTGGAGGCTGGCTGCTTTGATCGGTAGTTTTCCCTGGTTTCTCCGATTAATACCTGGTGAATGTCCGGGTAGATTCTAACAAACGGGCCACGAATCCAGCGGGATCATTCCTCATATGTACCCCCTCTCCCTGACACACACACTTACACTTGCATGCACTACCCAAACGCAGCTGGCTGACAACCACAGAGGTCGCCTCCATTCAGACCTTAGAGTTTGTGCCAGTTAGTTAGCTAATACCTTATTTTACGTGGCGAAACTCAAGCCATCAGGCCCGCTTTTCTGTCTGACCACGCAAATTTTGCTACGCCCCTTTCACCATCTAGCGAAGAAAGGAGGTAATATGTTCGGCGACGAAACAGGCGATTTAAATTTAGCTCAGAGGCTTCTTTTAGGCTTGAGGATCTTCTACATACAGTAAATATACTACATGAGAAAGCCGGCTTTACTTCCCCTCCGAAGGAAGGCGTACGAAGGACTTTTTTACCCTTAAAATCCACGGCGTCGATCGGATTTAAACCCGCAAACTTGGGTACAACGGTCCGGTACGCTAACCGTTATACAACAGCCCGGTACGCTAACCGTTATACAAAAGCCCGGTACGTTATTCGTTATACCACCACAATACTCGGTTGGGGTGGTTCCACTGGAATTATATTGTGACAGTCAGCGTGGGTTAGATTGATTGATTGATTTTTTTCGTGTTTCCGGGCGCGTCAACTGCTTAGGTCATTAGTCCCGTGAGTGTAGTGCATGTTTTTTTCTCGGGAGATGGCGGTGATTTCCCCCCGCTGGATGGCGAGATCCGGCGCCGACCTACCGTCGGCTGGTGGGGTTTCCCCCTAACCAGGACTTACCCACCAAAGGGGCACCGCCCCAGTCGGGACAAGCTCTAATCTCCCGACCGGTCTCCCGGAATATGTGATAGTGTAGTGCATGTTAGTGTAAGTGTGTGTGCAAGGGGAGAGGATAGGACAAGGAAGAGGAAGGAAAGATCGCGCGCGGTCCTTGGCCCGTTTGGTAGGGTACTGCTCCGGCATTCGTCTGGTGTTGATCGGAGAAAGCACGGAAAACTACCGATCAGAGCAGCCGGCCGCTAGAATTCTCCTCCAGACAGCAGCTGAATTCGACCTAGCTGAAAAGCTAGTGTCGAAAATCGTGCCGCCGTCAGGACTCGAACCTAGGACCTTCCGGTTAGAGGCGCTGCAGGCGTGGGTTAGTCTGTAACGCCTCACATTGCGCCCGAAACTGCGTTTGAATTCGTGGCTAGCGATGAGTTACGTGTCACCGAACGCCCGTTGATTAGAGGAGAATAGTGGAAAATACGCCGACCAGAGAACGTGCATTATAGTAGCCAGAGAAAGGGGGGAATTAATAGTTTATGCAATTAGTGTATAATGTTAAGCCTTATTGCATGAGTACACGTTTTGAAAACGAGTGACATTAGGAGTGAGTTTTCAAATTTGTACTAATGGAATAAATCAACATTATAAACGAGTTGCATACGCTATTTTTTTTGTATAATAGCATTATAAATTTTACTTTAAAAAAACTTAATTTTGCGAAACAACTTCCTTGTGACGTCTCAGGTATTTGACACACGTGCGAGAAAACGGTAGTTGATTGTTCCATTTATCTTTACTGCCCGCCGATTTTCTCGCTGCGATTAGCTGAGCGTGATGCGTGCCGTAAAATCCTATACGTCCTTTGTGTCGTAAAATGCCCGATTATGAACGATTTCTTGCAATAAAAACGTCGTTTATTTTGGTGGAATTCAAAAAAAGTATTTCGTGGAGACCTCATATTATTTTTCTCGGCAGCCTGTCCGGTTGAGGCAAACAGCGGTAGACTGTTATTCAGTAAATGATTTGAAGGGGCCAGGAACGGTGGCGACTTCAAGGAGTTCAGTAATAATTAAATAGTTTTATAACTAGTAATTCGGAATAAAGTAATTGCAGTATGGATTTAATCCAGGCTACGTGAATGGTCCTATGGACAATAAGGAAATTAGGTACCTAGGGTACTTCCATTTCAACTTCTTTTACTCTCTTGTTCTTCTTCTACAATCTTAAGGTTCTTTAATTTGATCCGTGGAATTGCGTTGGGAGTTCTATTGGTCATTCAACAACTTCAATTTATCTTCATCGGTGTTCAGTGTCACTGTTTAAATTGACTTTTGCAGATTTGTCAAGATCAAATTTCTCGGCGCTGATGTTATTGCTAAAATCATTGACAACAGACAGCATTTGAGAGAGAACTCCTTCATTCTTAGCAAACACTTTTACAAGATTACATAAGGTCATCTTTACACAAGATCATGGATGAAAAAGAGATGTGAAACTTGTCTTTCATCACCTCGGGGCTTATAACCAAACCCCGATATGCTAAATGATAATGTGCAACAACCATTATAATTGTTATTATTATTATTGTTATAATTATTATTGTAAATAGTTTAATTTCGAGGGTGTTTTATACGAAGACCCTGGGACATTTTCAAAATTGTCACCAAAATAGCACAAAATGTTTTGATTAAATTTTTTCGGACCCTTAAGACAATGGTGGAAGTCCACTTTCGTTAGATTGTAGGTTTTCTTTCATTTGCAATTTTTGAAAAATTGTATGTTACGAAAATTCCAAATGTTCTAATTTTTCGGTTATGTTAACTACAATAATGAAGATAATTTTTTTTTCTTAATGAAATGTGCTTATCAGAAACATATCTTCAAATAAGGTCAAGGTCAATTTTACGAAAATATGAGTATTTTTGCGTAATTGTGCCTGAAACAGAACATTTTAAGATTTTAAACAAATATTTTCTTAGAAACGGCTACAATTTTATTCTAAAAATTTTGTGGGCGACAAAGAATGGGTGAAAAATTTTGTGGGCGAAGAACGACAAAGAAAGTGAGCTTATTCCATTTTCGATACACTCTCGGCATTTTCGAAAATTGGAAAAAAATGGGAATTGTAAATTCAACATTCCCGGGCTTCATTTGATGCGCAATCCTCACAATGGCGACCGTAAATTCTTGCGAGTTTTTGTGATTGTTGCCGCTCGTATGGTATAGATAACATTCTTATACAAAGAAGTATATGCAAGAAAGTAATATATTTTACGTACAACTAACAAATTAATTTCTTTTATTTAAGCTTTGATCGCTGATTATAGTATTCAGAAATTGTATTTTTTATGGCAATCAAGGCAATATTGTGTGTAATATTCTTTGTTTTCTGAATAATGTGAATCTATTGTAATAATTAAATTTATTTATGATTATTTCATTTGTAAAAGTTAGATATGACTACTGTTCCTGGCTGTAGCAATAAACGCAGATATGCTCCACAGGCCCCTTATTTGAATCGTTTGAGTTGGACATTGGCAAGTTATAACTGAGTTTTTAGTATGGCAGTTATATTACAATATATCAATATTACTAACGACATCCAATAATATTAATAATTTTTGAGACCCACCTTTCATGATAAGTGGCATTAGATCTTCAGTGCCTTGTGTTATTTTTATTATTATTATTATTATTATTATTATTATTATTATTATTATTATTGTTATTATTATTATTATCGTCGTTATTATTATAATTATTATTGCTGCTACTACTAATAAAAATATGTTGTTTCTCACAATTTGAAAAAGTTACATTATGAAAATAATAACAACAAAATATTTGTGAAACTTTGGGAAATTAACTAAGTTCTTAACTAAGTGGAGAAATGGATTATTTTAAGCTCGGTCTGAAAGAGCATGGCTAATTGTAGTGTTGATCTAGGTATTCAAAGTTGGCTATTGGGCCTAATTTTTAAAGAGCTTTTCAATTGCTGAATGGGACGCAATGTGCACATTCAAACTTCGATGTGAAATAAGCATTTGAAGTAATAATTGTGATTTATTGCTTACGAATTTTTGACGAACTCAGAACTTAAATGAAAAGCCTTCCATTTTGTCAATTGTTATAACTATAATAAACAACTCTTTTACATCTCATTTCATTGCAAAGAACGTTGTGATATGTATTCCAGCGTCAACTACATATTTTAACCTCCATTATGTTTTCCAGGGAACAATGTGTCTTTTAATAAGATGATGTTAGCTCTATGATTTGAGGTTATAAAGCTTGTGATGAGATGAATTGCTAGCACACAGACGGAATCGAAACTCGCCTCGTTAGACGAACATCGGGATGCGCTCGTTTAGTAGTAAAACGCAGGGACCCATCACACCCTAAATCTCCATGTCATTAGGGAGCAAGTTATAATGAAGAGGACGCTGAGACGCAGACTAGGGCTCAGACAATCGACCTCCGCCGCCGGCGCCATCTGAGGGCAGCGCTCAAATTAATTTCGGCGGGGGGCAGGGGCGGAACTGCGATTAATCCGTGTCAGCACTCGCTGGCTCGCTGGCGGGTGAACTTTCCGCACCTCCCGATAGATGGCGCTCGTCATTCCGCGTGAGAGCTCGTCATCTCGTGTCCTCTATGTCGTCCTTGCCCGCGTCCGAAACCCCATCCTTGCCCTCGCTCTCGGCCTCGTCTTCGCCCCACACTCCCGTCCTCACCCTCACTCAAGTCCTCACCCTCTCATACTTGTTCTCACTCACGGCCTCTCTCTCGGCCTCTCTCTCGGCCTCTCTCTCGGCCTCTCTCTCGGCCGCTCTCTCGGCCGCTCTCTCGGCCGCTCTCTCGGCCGCTCTCTCGGCCGCTCTCTCGGCCGCTCTCTCGGCCGCTCTCTCGGCCGCTCTCTCGGCCGCTCTCTCGGCCGCTCTCTCGGCCGCTCTCTCGGCCGCTCTCTCGGCCGCTCTCTCGGCCTCTCTCTCGGCCTCTCTCCCGGCCTCACTCATGTCATTCTCGTCTTCACACTCGTCCTCACTCTCGTCCTCACTCTCGTCCTCACTCTCGTCCTCACTCTCGTCCTCACTCTCGTCCTCACTCTCTTCCTCACTCTCGTTCTCACTCTCGTCCTCACTCTCGTCCCCACTCTCGTCCCCACTCCCGTCCTCACTCTCTCCCTCACTCTCGTCCTCACTCGTCCTCACTCTCGTCCTCACTCTCGTCCTCACTCTCTTCCTCACTCTCGTTCTCACTCTCGTCCTCACTCTCGTCCTCACTCTCGTCCCCACTCCCGTCCTCACTCTCTTCCTCACTCTCTTTCTCACTCTCTTCCACACTCTCGTCCTCACTCTCAACCTCGCCCTCGTCCTTGCCCTCGTCTTCATTCTCCTCTTCATTCTTGTCCTCGTCCTCTCCCTCAACCTGGTGGCTCAAGGCATCAACTGATGTTACTGCAGTCCCTCTGACTGGGAGGTCCTAGATTCCAGTCCCGACGGTGGCAAGATTTTTGGGACTAGTTTGTCAGCTAGATCGAATACAGTCTCGATCTGGAAGAAAATTCTAGCGACCGACTGCTCTGATCGGTAATTTTCCGTGGTTTCTCCGATTAACCGCTTCCCGAATCTTCCAGACGAATGTCAGAACAGTACCCTAACAAATGGGCCACGGAATGCGCGCGATCTTTCCTACCTCTCCCTTGTCCTAACCTCATCCCTTACACACACTTACATTAACATGCGCTACACTACCACGGAGGCTGGAAAACCGGTAGGGAGCTTAGAGCTTGTCCCGGTTGGGGCGGTGCCCCGATGGTGGGAGATACCTAGTTGGGAAAACCCCGCTAGCCGACGTTAGATCGTCGCCAGATCTCGCTGTACAAAGGAGGAAGACAACCGCCACCTCCTTAGTAAAACCACGCACTGCATGTACGGGACTATTGGCGATTTTATTTTTATTGGCGATTATTTATTTTGTCAAAAACTGTATGTGACGTATGGGGAGAAAATCATCTGCGCACGCTTTCTTGAGTTTCAGAATTCTGTTGTCTGTAGTAATTGACGCGCCCGGTGTCACTATTAATCAATCAATCAATATTTGTTTGTTTTTTCCCTGGAAATAATAAACTTCCTGCGACTGACGAAACGTACGATCGAAGATTTGCTTCAACTTCATACATAAATATGATAGGTGCAATCACTATTTTGAAGATCAGCGTAAAATTTCTTGAGTTGAAATGTTTTTAACTTTCTAGCTGAAGTTGGAAAAAATATTAGTAACATTTTTTCATTGTATTTTTAAACAGTCATTAAAGAAAGAAAGAAAATAAATTTATGTAGTATTCTCATTGAATGATAAAGTTATAATTTAGAC
Source organism: Teleogryllus occipitalis (assembly GCA_011170035.1). Classification (NCBI taxonomy): domain Eukaryota; kingdom Metazoa; phylum Arthropoda; class Insecta; order Orthoptera; family Gryllidae; genus Teleogryllus; species Teleogryllus occipitalis. The sequence goes on from BLKR01005023.1 coordinate 53,665, forward strand.
AATATTGTAATGGTGAATATTACTTCCAGTATTTAAATATTCTTATTTCTCCTTTTACAATGGAGAAGTTACATTTAATTACAGAAATTGGGTAATACTAACAGTGACAGTGTGTTCATCAACACATGTCATTGCTGTACTTTAAACAGCCCGAAGTATTTCGGCGAGAGGGAGATTATTCTCGTCTGTGGTATTTACTTTTTAAATTTCTCATATTTGCACAACCATTACTTTCTCGCGAGGAATACACATCGTTGTGTAAATATTACTCTTTTTAACCTCACCAAGAAAGCAAATGAAAAAGTAGGATAAGCAGACAATTTGTATGCACATTGCTCTGTATATTTCTGAGGTAATTTCTGAATAAGTGAATGCTGGCCGTACGTTCGCCTGGCGAGAAAGAGCTCGGCTGTATGTCTGCGTCTTTGTGTAACGGGCAGAGCGAGAGAGGAAAGAGAAAGAGGGGGAGAGAGAGACAGAAATATACATGAAGTTGCCCAAAAGCTGGAACAGATTGGAAGTTCCTTCGTCTAGGAGAGTATAAACGAGATGATCTGTGCTAATAAGCTTTTAGATCATGTTCTCTATTTTACGACTAGTCGGCACCCGCAGCTGTTGTAAAGTACACAATAGAAGGGAAATATTAATAATGTTTTTAAAAAATCACATTTATCGGAACTATGGAAATTGCTTAACTTAGTGGTAGGGTTGGAATCTTCGAGAACTTCGATGTATTCCAGAAAAATTACGGAAAATCATGGCGTAAGTGATTTTAGAGAGGAAAACGAACATACCCCCGAAGTGTATTCATTTGTATATAAAAGTCATGAATTACTACTCATATTTCTTATTATCACAGGTGTTGATATTTTTATTTTAAAATGATTGCGAAGATACAGTATAATGTTCATTCCTCTGTCCTTTGTTTCGAAAATTCTCTCGTGCATTCAAACCTCCACCATCACGTGTTCAATCGTGCATAACTCCTAAACGGAACCTCTTGAGACTTTAAAATCTGGTTTTAAGAAAAGCCTCGGTGAATGTAAATTTATGAAATGCGAAATGTTAGAATTGGTCCTGCTAATAGTATACTTAAATAATATAATAATAGATTCCAACTATTATAATTCAATAATAAAGACGTATTACCTAAGGGATTAACATTTTGTTCCTACAGTAAAATATCAGGCGGAGTTGTTCATTTCTTTTTGTTCAAAGAAAATGGTAAATATTAAGCGTCTCGTGGCGCTGCCCACAACAGTTGTCTCACAGGAAGAGAGAAATGGTTTCTTAAAAAATCCTCTCAGGCGTCTGACTCATATCTCATTCAGGAAATGACGTTTCCGGATCGTGGTCACGCCACCAGAAAGTCGTTGTTCAGTAGCAGATCCTACCCACGCCACTCTCCGAGCCGAGACCATGTTTAGCCTCCTTCCGCCACTCCCTCTACTCCACCACAACCTTCCTTTATTCAATCAATCAATCAATCAATGATGGCTTATTTTACTTCCAGAGGCTCAGGTCATCTGGCCTGCTCCTTCGCCTGACCACAAATTCCGCTACGGTCGTTTCATCATCTAGCGGAAAAAAAGTAGCACTCAGGCGTCGAAATAGACGATTTGAATTTTTCTCAGAGGATTCTTTTAGACTTGAGGATCTTTGATATGCATGAGACAGTTGCCTTTACTTCCTCTCCGAAGGAAGGCGTTCGAAGTCTTAAAAATTCACGGCAGAAATTAGTACTGTATACGTAGGCCTACCCAATACGCAACGATATACTAACCGTGCTGCTCCACTACGATTTTCGATCAATGAATAATGACTTCATTTACTTGATGAGGATTAGGCCATCAGACCTGCTCTTCCGCCTGATCACAAACTTTCCTAGATTCCTTTCGCCATCTCAAAGAGAATAAAAGGGTGTCGAAATGGGGGATTTGAATTTAGCTCAGAGGCTGCTTTTAAGCTTGAAAATCTTCTAAAGCAGTAAATCTACAACATCAGACAGACAGCCATACTTCGCCTCCAAACGAAGGCGCTCGAAGGAGTTTTTCGTCCTTAAAAAATATCGGCTGCGATCAATACTGTATACGTATTCAATATGCAATGAGCATATGATGCGGAATATGCAATATGCATATGATGAGGATCAGACCATGAGACCTGCTCTTCCACCTGATCACAAAATTTCCTAGATTCCTTTCGCCATCTAGAAGAGAATAACATTATCACTCGGGTATCGAAATGGGGGATTTGAATTTAGCTCAGAGGCTGTTTTAGGCTTGAGGATCTTCGACAAGCAGTAAATCTACGACATGGGACAGTCGGCTTTACCTCGCTTACGAAAGAAGGCGCTCAACGTATTTTTCGTCCTTAAAAAGTGCACCTCTTCAATCGGGTTTGAAACCGCGAATTTGCGTGTAACAGTTCGATGCACTTACCGTTACATCGTCCGAAGCCACAAACGTAGTCACTCTAACCGCCGGCGCGCGCGCTAACCACACTCACAGAACGCTCATCGTCACACGTTTTTATTATCATTATTTGAATTTTTATATATAGATCAGTTCATTGAACTACATATAAGTAATAATAATAATAATAGTAATAATAATAGTAATAATAATAGTAATAATAATAGTAATAATAATAGTAATAATAATAATAATAATAATAATAATAATAATAATAATAATAATTAGATATTATTATTAACCCTCCATCTACTATTTTAGATGTAGAATCTAAAATTCATCTACCCTCTGGAGGAGAAATCTAGACCAGAGCTCTAATCAGTACTTTACTGTGGCTTCTCTGATCACTACAAGGCAGTGCCTTAACAAACGAGCCAAAGACCACTCGCGATCTTTCCTTCCTCTTACATGTCGTATCCTCACCCTTTACTTTACATACTTACGCACGCTTCATTACCACTCATGCCGGGAGACCCGTGGGGAGCTTAAAGCTTCCTCCAGGAGTGGCGGTGCCCTGCTGGTGGGAGATATTTCGTTGTGTAAAGCCCCGTTAGCTGACAGGTAGGGAGACGTACGTACTCACCATCCAGTAGGGGAGATCACCGCCACCTCCCGAAGAAAAAACGTGGACTACACTTACTGGAGTAATGACATTAGCTGTTGACACGCTTGGAATCACTAATCAACTAATTACTCATTACAATTTAAATCAAAAGTTCGGAATGAAACTAAGGAAAAAATTCCAAATATCATATTAAAATTAATCATTAGTATGGAAATTTGAAAAGCGAAATACCATGCTGGGGGCAGTTGCTTCACAATCCCCCTTTTCCATTATTAACACGTAACAGACCTTTAAAACTTTACGTTCTTAAACATGGTCAAATAGAGTACATATGTCATACAAAAATCGCGCATATACAGTCTAAGAGAAAGATCAATAGGAGTACATCACGAACGTTTGTGAACATCTGTTGAAAGTTGCCAAATCCGCCTATCAAAAGGGCCGCGTGCACCCAGAGCATTGTAGCTGCAGCATTGACGCCGCCCCCACCGCAGCTTCCGCCCCTCGCCGCCCCCCTGCCGCCCCAGCCACCACCCCCGCCCTGCCGCGGCCCCCGCCCCGCCTCCCTTCCAACGCCGGTCCCGCCGCAGCCCCGCCGTAGCCCCGCCGTAGTCCCCACCCCGCTGCAGGCTCCCACCGCCGCCCCTGCCCATGGCGCCGCCGCCGCTCCGGACCCCGCCACAGCCAACACCACCGCCACAGCCATCAACGTCGCTCCCGCCGCCCCCGCTGCACCCGCCGCCCCGCCGCCTCCGCCGCCCCGCCGCCCCCGCCATCCCGCCGCCTTCGCTGCTCCCGCTGCCCCCGCCCCCGCCGCCGCCGCCGCCACCACCGCCACCGTCGTCGCCCCCGCCGCCCCCGCCCCCGCCGCCGCCGCCGCCGCTCCCACCACCGCTCCCGCCACCGCCCCCACCACCGCCCCCGCCACCGCCCCCTTCGCCACCGCCAATGCCACTGCTACAGCCATCAACGTCGCCCCCGCCGCCTCCGCCGCCCAGTCCCTGCTATCCTCGCCGCCCCCCCACTGCTCCCGCCTCTCCTGCCCCCTCCCCGCCGCCGCCACCACCACCATCGTTGTCGCCCCCGCCGCCGCCATCGCCCCCGCCACCACCAGCGCCTCCGCCACCGCCACTACCACCGCCCCCTCTGTCTCCACCACCGGGCCGCGCGGGGAGTCCCCGGGGCCGCGCCAATCCGGATTACAGGATGAGGCGGCAGAGCGCTCTATCGCCCGCGCCTGGTCGCCCCCGCCCCCGCCCCCTTCCATCGTCATCCTCGGTCTCTTGCACTACATCGCATTTCAAGGCCCACTTCCCCCGGATGACGTGGACCTCAGGTTCTGTAGGAAGGCAAAATCATGAAAACTTGTGTCTCTGCAGTCTTCTCAGTCCATCGTATTGTTCTTCTACATGCTGTCTCTGAATAAATGTGACAAACCTTTAGGGCGTGTCAAGGGGATGAACCAATGAAAAGGCAGTTGAAAATTTCATATTACTGCTGCTGGCAGTAACTTGCTGGTTTTTTCCATAGTGCACTTGTATAAGTTATATTTCCAAGTCTTTTCTTGTAATACGAACCATAAGTATAACATTCGCTCTGCGAACAACTTCGCGACACACAACTTCAATCAATCTCCACTGTATTTCAAATAAATAATTTTTGTTTTAAACATCAGCCTTGCTAGATTTTCTACAGTGCATTTGTATAAGTTACATTTCAAAGTCTTTTCTTGTAATACAAACCAAAAGTCCGTCGCTGAGCATACAACTTCAATACACATACGACTTCAATCAATCTCCAATATATTTTAAAAGAAATCGTTCTTGTATTAAACAACAGTCTTGCTAGTTTTTCCATAGAGCACTTGTATAAGTTATATTTCTATGTCTTTTCTTGTAATACAAACCGTAAGTCCGTCGCTGTGCACACAACTTTCCAACACATACAATTCAATCAATGTCACTGTATTTCAAATAAATCATTATTATATTAAACATCAGTTTTGGTAGTTTTTCCATGGAGCACTTGTCTAAGTTACATTTCCATGTCTTTTCTTGTAATACAAACCGTAAGTCCGCCGCTGCGCTGAGTGTCAACGCATGTCCTCATTGCAAGAGCATGCGCACTGGATCGTCTCGCGCCCTCGGGACAAGAAGCAACTTCCCCACGGCGCCCGCGGGGGAGTTGGCATTGGGGGGGGCGAGGGGGGGAGGTTGCCTGAGCCGCGGGGCGCCGCGCCGTCTTCTCGGAACAGCGCTTCTCCATCGGTGTCCGCCAGAGCGCTCCACTGCGCCCCCTCTCTCCGCTCCCCTACTTCACCCCAGCTCAGCCCTGCCTTGCCTTCCCGCGCTCCCCGAGTGGGCGGAGCCGTCCGGACGAGGGGATTAAATCAATTGGCGCACTGAGAGCGGCTCCCAGGTAAGTGCCGTTTCCAAGAGAATGAAGTGAAATGCTGAATCGTTTTCTCACCGGAAGCGACCTTTTGCATTCATGATTGATTGATCGATTGTAAGTGATACCGGGCGCGTCAACTACTTTGGTCATTAGTCCCGTTAGTGTAGTGCATGTTTTTTCCTCGGTAGATGGCGGTGATCCTCACCCTGTGGATGGCGAGATCTTACGCCGACCTACCGTCGGCTAACAGGGTTTTCCCCAACTAAGTATCTCCTACCAGCGGAGTACCACCACAACCGAGGCAGTCTCCGGCATGTGTGGTAGTGTAATGAATGTTAGTGCAAGTGTGTATGTTGATAAGACAAGAAAGAGTAAGGAAATATCGCACGCGGTTCGTGGCGTGTTTGTTAGGCTCCGGCATTCGCTTGGTGTTGATCGGAGAAACCACAGAAAACCACCTATTCAGAGCAGCCAGCCGCTATAATTATCTTCCGGACAGAAACTGAATTCGACTTAGCTGAAATGGTAGGGACCAAAATTCTGCCACCGTCGGGACTCGAAGCTAGTACTTCCCGGTCAGAGGCACTGCAGTGACATCGATGCCCTGACCCACATTTCCCGATAATACTCATTGATTGGTTGGTGTTTCCTGTCACGATAACGTCTGTAATCGTTACTCTCGTTAGTGCAATGAACGTTTCAACTCGAGAGGAGGTGATGATTCCTTCTCCAGTGGATAGGAAGATCCGGCATATCGACTGGCGGGGAATTTCCCCCTTTAGAGGGGCATTCGCCTCAACTGGGATAATCTCTAAGTTCCTTACTGCTTGCGAATTCGGTGGTATAACGATCAGCGTACCGGACTGTTGTACCCGAGTTTACGGGTTCAAACCAGATCGATGACGTGGATTTTTAATGGCGAAAACGTTATTCGTACGCCTTCCTTGGGAGAGGAAAGAAAGCCGGCTGTCCCATGTAGTACATTTACTGCATGTAAAAGATCCTCAAGCGTAAAAGAAGCCTCTGAGCAAAATTGAGTTCCGCCTGTTTCCTCGCCCGAGTTAATACCTCCTTTCTCCGCTAGGTGGTGAAAGGAGCGTAACGAAATTCGCGTGGTTAGACGGAAGAGCGGGCCTGATGGTCCGAGTCTCGCCACGTAAAATAAGGCATTAACTAAAACTATTAACTGCATATAAACATACATGAGGAGCAAACATCACAAATTCTGACATGTATACTTCACACTTTTGCAATGAAAATGAAAAATGAAGCATAAATATTGAACTCAATATTGCACACAGTGTTTAACTCAACAAATAGAGTTCTTAAAGTATTGTAAGACACGTCACGTTTTTTTCTGGAACTAAAATTCTAGATAAAAACAACATAAATCAAGTATGGCCAAATGGACATGGATGGCGAGATCCGGCGCCGACCTACCGGCGGCTAGTGGGGTTTCTCCCTAACCAGGACTCTCCCACCAGCGGGGCACCAAGCCGGGACAAGCTCTAAGCCCCCGACCGGTCTCCCGGAATATGTGGTAGTGTAGTGCATGGTTGTGTGTGTGTGTGTGTGTGTGTGTGTATAAGGGGAGAGGATAGGACAAGGAAGTGGAAGGAAAGATCGCGCGCGGTCCGTGGCTCGTTTGGTAGGGTACTGCTCCGGCATTCGCCTGGTGTTGATCGGAGAAACTACGGAAAACTGCCGAACAGAGCAGCCGGCCACTAGAATTCTCCTCCAGACAGCGAATGAATTCCACCTAGCTGAAACGTGAGTGTCGAAAATTCTGCCGCCGTCAGGACTTGAACCTAGAACCTCGCAGTTAGAGGCGCTGCAGAAGGCCTGTGAAAAACGAGTAGATCGGTCACATAGTTAGTGCGAGTATTATGTCATTCTAATTGCTTTGACACTGCTGCAGTTCATATAAATTTTTTTTCTTAGGGCTTTTATCCAGCCGACAGCCGGTTGCCCTTTACGTCCCGAAGGAACGCATATTCGACCATACACTAGACATACACTTGCGGGCTCCTCTGATCTGGGGTCAGCAGAACGCGAGGCTCTCTGCGACAACACACACAAAGTCAAGGGACAAACAGCCACGCCCAAGGCGGGACTCGAACCCGCGACCCTTCGGACCGAAGCGCTGAGTCGGTACTCGCTCTTAGCCACCTCGGCCATCCAGGTCGGCTCATATAGATTTCCAATAGTTAAAAAACAAATAATTAAGAAAACATAATCAGCGTACGCAAGGGTGAAGGAGGTAGAGCATCAGCCCCCCCCCCCAGCTAATGATACTTATTGACAAGTATAGTTTTTACTATTTTTTCTAAATTAACAAGAGTCATTAATTATATCAATAATAGTTAACGGAATACATATGTCAGCAAATAAAATGTTTATAAGTATTATAAATAACAAGTTATTTTTGAGTCATTAACTTGAGTGGACACTTAACCCGTACCCCCTCCCAGGAGAAACCTAGGTGCATCTTTGCATATAATTATTCAGTCTAACAATAAAGCACCGCGAATATGTTAAAAACGAATTGGCCAAAATATTCTCAATAAAAAAAATTATAAAATATTACTAATGCTCTTAGTCTGGGAGTATGGATTGCTGCACATTGCATGATGTTAAATTATCATATGTATGAAATATTTTTCTCGTTTTGAAAAATTATTTCAATAGTTCATTAACAATCGCAATTATAAGTTCCAAGACGCTCTAGTTGTCCTTTTCTTCTGTTTTGAATGAAAACACCTACGAGAACAACCTTCAGGCGATGGTTTTCAAAATAGCTCTTTTTAAAGGTCCCATTGTGCATTGTTCGTCTCTTAGGGAAAAGCGAGGCAATTGTCACGCCCAAGTTACCTTGTATTTTTTTGTTTTGTTTTCAATATTCCTTATATTTCCCTACAAAATTGAGAATATAATTAATGAAGAGCAACAAAACTATGTTTAGAAATTAAACAGTTCTTCTCTACTTGCAATTTGTTTTAATTTTTGAAGGTTTAGTGTCTGTCATTATTCTCGATTCTTTTTCTCTTGCCGCGTGGAGGTTGAAATGCTGTCTGGGGAAACTGCAACTCAAATGTAAATCTGTTTTGTACTGCTACGTTCAGAGCACTTCATAAAAGCATTAAGTCTGTCATAAGCTGCGAACCGAATTAAGAAAGTTGGAGTAATGAGGTACAACGAGTTTTAAAACGCATAGGTGTAGGGGTACTTAATTACAACTCTCAGAAAGTTCATGTTTATGCTAACGAGCATTCTACCTGTCTTAAAATTGAATTATTGTCATTGAATTCAAGTTTATCAACAACTAATGTTCACCTGAAACAAATATCTAATTGAACATGATGCTTCGCCCTAACAAGTTCCCGGCATTCATGAGATTTTGACTCGACTTCCAAAAGATGAACTTTCTATGGAAAACTAACTTGAATGAGTTGCATTGTAATAAATGCTCAAAATATTACATTTCAGATAAAAGAAACAGAAAAAATATCTATATCGTAAGTAAAATAAAACTACTAAACAAAATTATATAAGTTATTAATAATTTAATCAAAGTAATGTGTAAAACAGTACATATATTTGAAATTCTTCGAACTCCTTATGTTTATTTTCATTAAGAATGCAAAACCTTGCAAAGAAAGTGTCTGGACACGTGAAAATAATTTCACATTTTTGGAAGATATATTAACATTTCCCTAAATTTACTTACATATCATATAATATACTATTTTGTATATTCTTAAAAAATGAAACCCTTTAAAGAAATTAAAAATTTTGAAACGTTAGTTCAAAATGTGATCTGAATTCATTATTTTCTTTACTACTAACCACAATACATTGCATTCTTTCTCGTATTCATATTAACGCTTATCCTTAAACATTTATGTATTAATATCAGGAACCGAAACTTTTTCAGGCAAGAAACAGGAAAAAAAGATTAAAGATAATCAAGAGCGTTCAAAAGTTAATGTTTCGTCAATGACCGTCAGATGTTTTTGTAATGAATATTCTGCCGTAACAAGAAGCGAGCTGATTTTCAGCAGAAGCCATTAGAATACGAATCTATTTTCAGACACCCAGGAATATCAATGTAGCACCTATTTTCGGAAGTTTTGTTTTTTGTTAAGAGTATTACTCAGTGAAAGTATTGGGTGGTTAGTAACACACTGGCAAGTAACAGAAGTGTCGTAGCGTTCGTCAGGTGTAGCGCTGAGGGAGCGCCCTAGCGCTTGTGGTTGACACCTCTCGATACTAGGCAACATACAAACGGCCCAATTCGCGGATGACACGGCAATTCTTCTAGCCGGAGATTCGTTAGTAAATATCAGAAATTCTCTTTAGTTGTATCTAAATCTTATAGACAGTTTATTTATTTATTTATTTATTTATTTATATATTTAACGTCAAAAAACAGTTAAAACTGCGTATGACGTGCTATGGGGAAAAGTGAATTGTGTGCACATTTTCAAAATTCTGTGATCTCTACACTAAGTCATATACTACTTAAATTTGAAAAAAAAAACCCTCCCATGTAATAAAATATATTTTCAAGGATAAATAAGCAATAAATTTTGGATCTTATCCATGTTGTTCTTCGGAATAATACTTCCTGCTGCGACATGGAAACGATAATTTGAAAAAGTGTATTTCCCACGGAATTCTAGAAGACGTGCACAGAAAATGAAGTTACATTTATGTCCAAATGCAAAACAAGGGGTCATCTCAGCATTTGCTCAATGGATCAGGGAAACTGGACGAAAAACCTGATCGAGATGGGGGTCATTGACCCGGAGGCTGTAGTTGGGCAGCATATTTAAAAATCAAATGAAATCCCACAAAAACAGCTATTAAAATATTCACTTTAAGACCCTATACACCTCCAGCACCGCTCACAGTAAATAATGATTCTATTAACTGGCTTCCTCCAAATAGTACTGTGAAATATCTCGGTCTAAACATGGATACTAAACTGAACTGGAACCAACACATCAAGAGTAAAAGACAGCAAGCAAAAAATAAGATACCACAACTAAAACCGATAATTAATCGATTTTCACACCTCCCACTCTCAACCGCCATAACCATTTTCAAAACTATCATTAGACCACACCTTCTTTATGCCTGTCCAGTTTGAACCTCCACTGCAAAAACAAACCTAATCAAGCTCCAAACCATTTTCTTAGAACTATCACAAATGCTCCTTGGTTCGTCACAAAATGACAGCTCCACAAAGAATTCCAAATTGACTCCATACAACACGAAATGACATAACTCTCAACCCAGTTCTATCTCTCCATACCTCAAATTCCACACCTAGACAACTTCAGACCCCGGAACACCCCGCATAGAACCAGAATAAAAAATAGATATCCATACCAGACATTTCTTGTCAAATTTTCAGAAATAGGTTGTTTTTAGAGGTGTCTGGAGAAGTTTTCTCGCCCAAATTGGTGTGTAGTTTAGTGTTAGGTAAATTAGAATGTAAGCCTCCACTATAATTGAAAAATGTATTTTGTATTAAACTACGTATGCTCTGTAAAATAACAACTCATAAAAAAATCTTGTGGTTGAGCCTGCGAGTGGCCAACTCCGCCTCCGTCGCTGACCTCGATCGCCGGGTGACAGCTTCGGCGGCGCATTGGCGACAGAGGGCGCTGGAGGCAGCTCCAGCGGGGAGCGGTCCTGAGCAAACATTGACCAATCGCACGCACGAAGCCTTCGCCCCTGTTCAACCGCCTAGGAGCACTCCGCTAGCACCAGACGCCCCGGATGTGGGGCTAAAGAACGGGTCATTACCAACTTTTATCCTTCAGCTCTTGGTTGTGCTTTTGTATTTGATTCTTCTTCCTCGGCGTCCTCTTCTTCTTCTTAAACTTCTACGTCTTCATGATTATCTAACTCTCCTACGTCTTCTTCTATATCATATTGTTCTTCTGCGTCACCTTCATTATCATTGTCTTCGTCATTTTGGTCGCTTTTACCTTGTTTTTTCTTGTTCTTTTCGTGTTCAATGTCTTCGTCGTCTCCGACGCCTTCGTGGACTCCGACATCGTCGCTGTCTTCGTCTTCTAATGCGTCTTCTTCGTCATCAACTTCATCGTCTCCTTCGTCATCGCCTTCATCGTCTCTGTCGCCCTCGTCGACGTCTTCGTCGCCGCCTTCATCGTCGCCTTCGTCGTCGCCATCGTCATCGCCATCGTCGTCCCCTTCGTCGTCGCCTTCGTCGTCACCTTCGTCGACTCTTTCATCGAAGGCGACTGGCTCATGGCTTCCCTCAAACGCTGGACCAGAATGTATTGCATATACTAATGTATTCCCATGCATCATCTTCTACACAATTGTACAAGGTCATTTATTATTTTTCAAGTATAAAATAATGTTCTTGAAATATATGTAAAAAGTTTCCAAGTTCCCTGCATGATGAGCAAAACGCGTTGGATGACACCTACCTTCCCACAATCTGTAAATGATGAGTGCGTGGACTCGATAACCCGATTATTGTATGCTACGATAAATGCTGATAGCTAAGAGTGGCCCACATTTGCCCTAGCTGTGTGCTCCTTGACAGAAGCCTCTGGCTAGAGCGGCCAAGCTCTGCCCCTGCGCCTACCTCCCGCCGCTCTCCGCTCCAACGGGCGCCTCGGTGCGCCGGCGGCAAGGGCGGCTGCGCAAATATTGACTAGAGCTCCTCCGTCGCACCGCCTCCATCACCCCATTGACCACGCGCTCCTCGCCACCATCCCCGCCACGGCGCCCCCGCCGCCCCCGCCGCCCCGCCGCCCCCGCCGCCCCCGCCGCCCCCGCCGCCCCCGCCGCCCCCGCCGCCCCCGCCGCCCCCGCCGCCCCGCCGCCCCCGCCGCCCCCGCCGCCCCCGCCGCCCCGAACCATCGCCCGTCCCCGCCCCCCGCCGCCCCCGCCGCCCCCGCCGCCCCCGCCGCCCCCGCCGCCCCCGCCGCCCCCGCCGCCCCCGCCGCCCCCGCCTCTGACCAGGAGGTATGAGGTTCGAGTCCCGAATGAGTCAGGATTTTCAATACTAGCTGGTCGGCTGCTCTGATCCGTAGTTTTCCGTCGTTTCTCCCATCAGCACCAGGCGAATGCCGGAGCAGTACCCTACCAAACGGGCCACGAACCGGACGCGATCTTTCCTCTTCCTAGTTCTATCCTCAATCCCTATACACACATACTTACATGCACTACACTACCACGCATGCCTGGAGACTGGTCGGAAGCTTAGAGCTGTCCGGGTGGGGCGGTGCCGTGCTGGTGGGAGATACCTGGTTTGGAAAAAACCCGCTACCCGACCGTAGTTCGGCGCCGTATCTCGCTGTCCATCCAGCGGGGAAGATCACTGCCACCTCCCGACAAAAAATACACTACACATACGGGACTAATGACCTAACAATCAATGAATCAAAGTCGGCGCCAGTCCCACCACCTTCTCCATCTCCCTGTTGACACCTCCTGCTACCACCGCCGCGCAACCACTGCCCCGCTACCACAGTCCCGCTACCACAGTCCCGCTACCACCTCCCCGCTACTACCTCCCCGCTACCACCGCCCAGCTGCCGCCGCCCCGCTACCACCTTCCCGCTACCACATTCCCGCTACTACCTCCCCGCTACCACCGCCCCGCTCCCACCGTCCCGCTCCCACCGCCCCGCTCCCACTGCCCCGCTCCCACCGCCCCGCTCCCACCTCCCCGCTACTACCTCCCCGCTACCACTGCCCCGCTCCCACCGTCCCGCTCCCACCGTCCCGCTACCACCTTCCCGTTACCACTTCCCCGCTACCACCTCCCCGCTCCCACCGCCCCGCTACCACCGCCCCGCTACCACCGCCCCGCTACCACCGCCCCGCTACCACCGCCCCGCTACCACCGCCCCGCTACCACCGCCCCGCTCGCTACTACATCCCGCTCACTACATCCCCGCTTGCTACCACTGCCCCGCTCCACCGCCTCCTGCACGCTGCCCGCCACCACCTCCCGCTACCACCGCCCGCTACCACACCACCCGCTCCCACCGCCCGCTCCCACCTCCCCGCTACTGCCACTGCCCAGCTACCACCCGCCCCGCTACCCGCTACCACCTCTCCACTACCACCTCCGCTATCCCTCCCCTTCCTACCTCCCGCTTCACCACCTCCCGCTACTACATCCCCGCTACTACATCCCCGCTACATCCCACCGCCCGTCCCGCTACCAGCTCCGCTACCACCTCCCCCTTCCACCACCCTCCACGCTACCACTGCCCCCGCTCCCGATTACCACTTCCCCGCTACCACCTCCCCGCTCCACCACCGCCCCGCTCCCACCGCCCGCTACCACACCTACCACCTACCTACCACCGCCCCCACCACCCCGCTACCCGCCCGCTACCACCGCCCCGCGACATGTGCCTCCGGACAAGAGACAAAGGCGGCGCGCGCAGGTCAGTCAGGCGCGCCGGTTCCGGGGTCGCGGCAGCGCACCGCGCGGCGCTTTGTCGCCCGGAGCGCCTTCTGGGCAGGGCTTCTTTTGGCCCCGCGCCGCCGCCGGAAGGCTGCGCCCCCGCTTCATGAACGCCACTGCAGCCCGCTCCCTCCCCGCCCCGCCCCCGCCCCGCCCGCCCCTCCCCGCCCTCCCCGCACCGCCCCTCCCCGCCCCGCCCCGCCCCGCCCCGCCCCGCCCGCCCCGCCCCTCCCCTCCCTCCCCGCACCGAGCCCCGCCCCGCCCCACCCGCCCCCGCCCCGCCCTGCGCCCGCCCGCCACCCACGCTCCCCCCCGCCTCCACTTCCTCCCCGCCCCGCCCCGCCCCGCCCCGCCGCTCTGTTTGCGCAAGGACGTCGGCGCCGCTCGGCCGACATTTCAGGCGGGAGGCCGCCCAAGGGGACAAATGTCACGTGAAGCGGTGCGCGGCGCAAAACAAACTCTGCATATCTGGGGTTGACGTGTGAGTGTGTTGCAATTTGCACCCTGTATTTGCAAGTTAGTTTGTGCTAATGAGGCCAAAATACAATATATTATTTATTTGTTGAGTTATCAAGGCGTTAACATGGATTTACTAGTAATTGTTTATAAATTTGTTTAATTCTTTTTTATTGTTTCAATTAGTTTAAAGCATTTCTAAACAACATAGAATTTAAAACAATATTCACTCTTTACAGTTCTCCCTTCCTATTCCCTGGGAATGACAGAATATTCTCAACATTGTTTATAATACACCCTTGGATTTAATTATGCATGTATCCTCGAAGTGGGCATTTACTGTAAAGAAAACAAGAATATTTGCGAAGGCGCCTCAAAGTGTAATAGTTATTGTCATTAAGGACCAGTGAAATTAGCGGTGCCTACTAATTTCTGCCTCCCGAAAATTAACGGAGTTCTGGAAATTGTTTTAGTCACTTATACAGGTCTCTGATATGAGAAATCTGTGTTTCTTCAATTTTTTACTTTGAACAGTAATGTTGAAAAAAGTTTAGCCGTTGTATTTGCAAAACTTAAAAGCATTCCTACTCTTTGTATTGTAGTTTTTCAAATTCTTCTCAAACTAAACGTTTAATCGAAACATTTATTTTCATTAAAAATGTTGAGTATTAAAATCGGAGTAGTACCATTACTTCGGAATTTAACCAAGTAATACCGACCGATCTCCCGGCATTGTAGTAGTGTAGTGCACGTTAGTGTAAGTGTGTGTGGAAGGGGAGAGGATAGGACAAGGAGGAGGAAGGACAGATCGCGCGCGGTCTGTGGCCCGTTTGTTAGGGTACTGCTCCGGCATTCGCCTGGTATTGATCGGAGAAACCACGGAAAACTACCGATCAGAGCAACCGTCCCCTAGAATTCTCCCCCAGACAACGACTAAACTCGACCTAGTGTCGAAAATCCTGCCGCCATCGGGACGCGAACCTAGGACCTCCCAGTCAGAGACACCGCAGTGACATCAGTTGTTACACTGAGCCACCGCTCCCGGTACCTCGCGCGATAAAACATCCCCACACATAAGGAACCAATGACCATAACAGTTGATGTGCCCGAATTTAATAAATCTCCTTCACCCAACGTTACAAGTTTCTTACAAAACTGAGAAACTCCCAACGCAAATGTTTGCGGGAAGTATTGCTCGTAGACGTTTTTCCTGTATTGCCAGCCGCCGCACCAGGCTGCAAGAACGTCGGGACGTGGGTGGGTGCCGCCCGCTGTAACCGCGAGACAGCGCGAAATATGAGGCCGCATTTTTCACAGGCGCAAATTGCCGCGAAGGCGTGGCTGTGATATTAGGCAAGTACATATTAGTTCTCGTTGTTTCCTCTCATTTTTCTTGCTCTAGCTGCCGCTTCTAAAGCGCCCCCATGAGAAAGGGGGGGCCGTGGGTTGGAGATACGCGATCTTATCTGCCGCAAGTGTCCGTTGAGGGGGAGCTTAAGAGCCTTCATCGCTGAAACAAACGCGCGAGTCGTTATGTAATAGGGCACGCGTATTAGCTCCTTTTATACGACACCGCACTTGATCTGTTTATTTTTCAATACATTGAACGTATTTAAAAATACATTGAACGTAGTTTAAAAATCGGTGGTCGAATAAATGTAATGATAATATATTTTTTCTGTGAAATGTCTATGGGGGTAAAGAAATGTATCTTTTCTTTCATTTATCATCTTTTATCAGACTTTATCAGGCTCTATCAGACTCTTTGAATTTGCGTGTGAAACAATATTCAAATACCATGTTTCCTTGAAAAATAATTAATTTGCATTACATTCTGGTGTTTCTCTGTTCTTATCATTAGGTCAACATCTATTTTCCTTGTGATATGTTCCTCTTTTAGAACAATCGCATGTTTGCTGCAAGAACGTTTGAAAAATTAGGCAGTTTCAGCTTTGATGAGAATTTCCTTACTTTTTAAATATATTTATCTATCCCCGAATGGTTCCATGATTTTATTAATATATGGCATTCTTAATAAATATTTGTTCATACCGAACGATTTTAAAAATTATTAAAATAAAAACCAAATTCCCGGAAAAGATACACTAACTGTCCAACCAACGATTCACGGTCTACAGATTTTTTAAGTCTCGCCCACCTCAATAAGTGCGTGGTCTCTCCCAGACCAATATGCAATAGGATGCTGGAAATAATTATAAAGGCTGCGTTTCCACAGACGATTGACAACCGTTCGTTGCCAGTGGGATTGCCAGTTACAAAGAATTTGTGTTCCGTTGACAGCACATTTGTAGGGTTCTGCGGCACTTTCGATTGAAAGCACTCTCGCGCACGATCACACGACCGGGAGCGGTGGCTCAAAGCATCAACTGATGTCACTGCAGCGCCTCTGACCGGGAGGTCTTAGGTTCCCACTCCCCACGGCGGCAAGATTTTCGACACTAGCTTTTCAGCTAGGTCGAATTCAGTTGCTGTCTGGAGGAGAATTCTAGCGGCCGGCTACTCTGATCGGTAGATTTCCGTGGTTTTGCCCGATCAACACCAGACGAATGGATCAGTACCCTACCAAACGGGCCACGGACCGCGCGCGATCTGTCCTTCCTTTTCCTTGTCCTATCCTCTCCCTTACACACACACTTACACTAACATGCACTACATTACCACATATCCCGGGAGGCCAGTCGATAATTTAGAGTTTGTCCCCACTGGGGCGGTGCCCCGCTTGTGGGAGAGTCCTGGTTAGGGGGAAACCCCACTAGCCGACGTTAGGTCGGCGCCGGATCTCGCCATCCATCGGGGGAAGATCACCGCCATCTCCGGAGAAAAAGCATGCACTACACTAACGGGACTAATGACCAAAACAGTTGACGCGCCCGGAAACACGAAAAAAATCAATCAATCAATCTCATTCTGAATCCGTCCCTGTGTCAGCCGCCCGGTCACCCTCCGCTTCGGAGCCTCTCTCCAGAGAAACCTCCTCGGCCGGAGGCGAGCAGATGCGGGCGCCGAGAGACAATCTGTTTGCGTGGCCAAGTCCTCGTTCTCGCCCCCGCGGAGGCGGCTTCGGCCTCGGCCTCGGCCTCGGCCTCGGGGGGGGGGGGAAGGGAGAGGCGTGACGTCACGGTGTCCATGGCGACGGCGGCGCAGGAAGCGTTCGTGGCCAGCGGCTTCAATGGCCTCTGCTCGGCGCTTCTTCGCCTCCTGGGCCGGCACTCCGCGTCCTACGCCCGCCACCCAGGTCGAGCTCGCCCACAGTCGACTGCGCCGCGCCGTAAAACGTAAGCAGCGGCTTGGGGGCAACAGGAATAAACATCTCGTAGACCGGAAAAGACGTGTAGTAGAAATGGGGCAGGAGTGATGGTGGAATGAAATGGGATAACCCACTCTTAACTGGTTAACGGTTGAGACGTTGAGAATTATAACAGCAGATCCCAACCAAATTTTGTTTTGAGAAATGTGATTTATTATCTGTTTTTGTTCATGTTCATTTTCACTCTGGAGAAATTTTTGAAAGAGGAATTTGAGTGTCTTGACGTATCCCAAATTATTAGATATTTCAGCATATGATAGGTGTGGGTAGTATTTCAAATAGGGAAGGAGTGATGGTGCATGAAATGGGATAAAACGCACTTAACTAGTTAACAATCGAGCCGCTCAGAATGAAAACGGCAGATTCCAAGCAAAGTTCGTTTTGAGTGAAAAACCTTTTCTGTTTTCGTTCACGTTTACTTTCGCGCTGGATAAATTTTTGAAAGTGGAATTTGAGGTTATCCCAATTCACATGATATTTCACCATATGATAGGGTAGTAGTACAAATGGGGAAGGAGTGATGGGGTATTAAATGGGATAAAAGTAATGTTGCGGAAAATCGATTTCGAGAATTCAACGCAAATACACGTTTGGGGGTTCCCTAATACCGAAAAAGTGTTTTTTTTTTCAAAACGTCCGCCCGTCTGTCTGTCCATCTGATGCATGTGAACAAGACTAATCCCTAATCTATGTGTAAGATTTTTTTCAAACATAATAAATCCTTGCCGATCTGGCCTGAGTCATAGCTCGACGATTTTGAAAAACATTCATTATTTTTGGGAGCACATAACATTAAGCCCCCCAAATATTTTCAAACTTTTTTCAAAAACGTCTCCAAATGTTTTCTTTAAATTTCTTGTAAAAATACAATAAAATATACTTAGAATGGTGGCACAGGTCTAATTTTCACGATTAACTCTAAATTTTCGAAAAATGAAAAAGTTTGAATTTTTTCGGCGTCTTCCCACAACTATAAAATTGAAGATAGAGATTTTTCCTTCAAATGAAATTTGTTGTTCATAAATATTCCTTTAATTAAGGTCTTTAAGATTTTTTGAAAATTTTAATAGTTTTCTTGCAATAGTGTATATAATATTTGCAATATAAAAAAATAATTAAAACAAGGTTTTCTGTTTAATTGCCTTATTAATATTGTAAAGTTGTATTTAAAGTAGTCGCTAATGACCTCAGTTGTTGATGCGACTTTAATAAACAAAAAAAAAAGATTTTCTTAAAAACGCCTCTAAATTTTTTCTTTAAGCGTTTGGTAGGGGTAGTGTCAATTGTACCCTATACGATTACGGAAACATGATATTGCTCCATTCTTTTGTTTTTTCAAAAAATCAAAAGTGTAAATTTTTGACTTTTCTCTCACGCCGGTAATACATCAGAGACAATTTCCTCACATTATCATATATAAGTACATGTACTTTAAATAATGTCATATAAAGTTTTTGAAAACTCAAAAATGGATCTACATTTTTTTCTTCGGAAACTTTCTTTGGAACTTTTCCAATAGATACTGATTCTTGCACTAATTAATATGACGTAAAGTTCATTTTGGTGTATTCTTTTATTTTTTAATTGCACAAATGTAATTCTTTTGAAATATCTCCCACGTCATTAATATGTACATTTCCATCGATTTGTAAACATTATTGCATTTGTGAGTGAAAGTGCTTCAAATAACTTCAAATGAAGTTTTTCGAAAACTCGATAGATTGCTTGAAAAAGAGCTTCAAAATTCTCATTTACGTAATGCTTAACCGCTATTTTCTTAAAAACAGCTTAAATCAAATTTTTCAATAAAAATTTCTATTGTGGATTGAATTTTACTTTTCTCTAATATTCTTGAAGCAATATTTCGGTTCTGCTATTAGGAAAGCGAAAAGTTGAGAAAACGTCAAAAAATGTACTCTGGGCGACGATAGATAGCAGCTGGCAAGAGAATGGGGCCAGACTGTAAAGCCAGTCCACACCAAGGAAATTAGACCACTTTACTACGAGAAAGTCTATGCCATTCTGTTGTACAACTAGTCTCTTTTTCTGCCAAAAATTGCGTTTCTTCTCCGCAGTTTTATATAACTTTCTCTCGTATGTAGTGTGCGAGAAAGGAAGTCAGTGATGTGATGAAGATGCTCTTCTAAAAATAAAAAAAAATATGTTTTAAGATACTGTTTTTTGTGCAATTGAAGATTGCGAAAAGCTTATCTCTACCTTGGCTATTAATTTTTGAACCAGAACTTACACATATTTTCCAAGTCAAAAATAACAACCTTCCCAATATGACAATTTTCCACCAATTCAGGTATTCCTTGCCTGATGCTTAAGATGCTTGACTTTCTGGCATAAGCCTAGTAGTATAGAAAAGGGAAAAGGAAGAAGGGAATGGAAAAAGGAAAAAGATCAGAAACAAATCCCCTCAGGTCATATTTGTTGTACGTTCCTACAAACCCAAGAAAAAAGAGATCATCTTTTCTTAAACTTCCGTTCAGCGAAAATTATCCAACGTTTGGACAATTGTGACTAAAAATGACTTCAGTGTTTGGAAATTCATGTGAAAATGTTTTCTAAAGCTCTATTTTTGATTTCAAAATTTTATGCTAATGTTAGTTTATTTAACAATTAAAATCATTAAACCTCTGTTTCAATTAAACTATGCATATTATAACATACCAATACCTAGTTTCAATTTACAGAATATTACCAATATTAAAATTCTTCCTAAGGTTTCCCAAATGTCCTCGAGCTCTTAACAGTTGAAAACACTTGTTATATAAGATTTTTCATACCAAAAATGCTATTACCTTTGATCACACTGTAATCCCTTAAGTAACATATATTCCATACCATTCACTTTCAGCTCGGTAAATGGGACTCGTATAAAGGTAAGTAAAATGAATATGATGCAGCCCTCCGCCAAATTGGAAATTTTCTTGCAGCCGAGTGGGAATAGGTTTCTCTAAACACTGAGATTGGGAGAAGTGGCTCAGTGCATCAATTGATGTCACTGTAGTGCTACTAACCGGGAGATCTTAAGTTCGAGTCCCGAAAGCGGCAAGATTTTCGACACTAGCTAAACAGCTAGGTCGAATTCAGTCGCTGTCTGGAGGAGAATCCTAGCAGCCGACTGCTCTGATCGGTAGTTTTCCGTGGTTTCTCCGATCAACACCAGGCGAATGCCGGAGCAGTAACCTACCAAACGGGCCACGGACCGCGCGCGATCTTTCCTTCCTCTTGTCCTCACCTCACCCCTTACACACACACTTACACTAACGTGCACTACACTACTACAATGCCGGGAGACCGGTCGGTAGCTTAGAGCTTGTCCCGGCTGGAGTAGTGCCCCGCTAGTGGGGTTGGGAAAACCCCGCTAGTCAATGGTAGGTCGGCGCCGGATCTCGCCATCCAGTGGGGGAAGATCACCGCCACCTCCTGATGAAAAAACATGCACCACCCTTTCGTGACCAATGACCTCAAAAGTTGACGCGCCCGGAATCACTAACAATCAATCAATCTCACCAATGGTTCTGGGTGCTCTGGCGCTGCGCGTGGGCGCGTTCATTGTTGCGAGCAGGGGGCGTGGCCGGGCGAGGCGGGGTGTGCCCGCCCCATCACAGACGTCTCCACCCCCGCGGCGGGGCCATGCCACATTGGCCATTCGCTTTGGCCTGCGGGCGCCCGGAACTGCTAATAGCGCCGTTTGCCAGTAACAGCGCTTTTGGCCTTTCGGCGCGAGAAGCCGTTTCCCTCTCTAATTTGGGACTCGGAGCCGTTCGCCGTAAACAGGGCTCTTCTTGAAGGACATTGTGGACGGATATACCGCGAGGATGTCGTTTTGTTTTTTTCAATTTTTTGTTACAGTGAATGACGCTTGTGCCCTTTTCGGCTGTTGAGGAAATTCACACGCATAGCTTCTGCAATGTAACTAAGTAATGATTCCTTCTTGGGGTGTTTATTTGGTCATGTGATATTCGGATGATGATTCGTTCCAGAACGAGAGCTACGGAAGGAAGTAGAATGTAATCATCTGGTGACTGTATTAATGTCGTACGCGAACATTAACAGACATGAAATGCTCAGTATGGTCAAGAGATCACAACGGTCCAAGATAACATGGGCTTGGTTATATTCTTTTGTGCGAATTGACCTGACCATACGTATGATAATAACGATAATAATAGTAATAATAATAATAATAATAATAATAATAATAATAATTATTATTATTATTATAACAACAGCAACGTTAATAGTTATAACTTGAATGAATCCAAATGAGTCATTTGAAAGAGGAGAAATATTGGGTAACTATCTTCAAACCTTCTTTATACCTTATCATTCACTACGACTCTATTTAGAGTATCAAACATTGACGCTAACTAACCACTGATCAATTACTCCTCCAGAAGTAAGAATATTATACAATTTAGTGATTCTTTTACCACGTGTTAAGAATAAAAGAATTAGAAGTGAACGAAATGGAGGTGCTTGACTCATCGTACAATCTTTAAGATGAGATTTAAGAGGGATGAACGAGGGTGTGGTGAGAAGTAGGAATCTGCCCTTAACAGCTAAACTGTTATTTCTTAACCGTTAACGTTTCGTAACTGTTACGCGAAATAACAGTTATTTCGTTTACCCTGTTATTGGCAGCTATCGGTTGAAATGTTTAGAACTGCAACCTACTGGGCCTAATCCGAACTACTACAAGCTTTGGTGGCAATCATTTTGTACGATAACAGCTTCACTGCCGCTAAACAATCATGATTTGCCAGTGTTCAAATTATATTCTTCAATACATAATTCGTCATTATTACACACCATGTGCCACAATAGTTTTATATTTTATTGTATGCACTACAACAAGACTACATCATTTTGTCCTTTAAATTAAGTCCGTCCAATATGTTAACTTATTTCTGTCCCATTGCTGCTTATGTGAGATCAACTAACATTTTCCTAGGTCCGATAAAATAAAATGAGTTACGGTCAAATAACTCACATTATAATACTTGATATTTGACAGTCATTAACACTTAAGCTATAGGTAAGCAAAAGCACTGTTTCTCCTCATTTTATTTGGCATTCGTCACTTCACTATGTACAAGTTGCATATTTGAAAGAATATTTGCAATCTGAACCCGAATCACCTTCATTTTAGTAATGTTCTATATTCTATACACATTCGCTACACATTATATGAATTACTATTCATCCTTGGCAGTTCATCCAGTCTCGTTCATATCAGCTGCTTCTCTGTCCAAACATGCTAGGGAAAGTAGTGCAAGGAAGCGCCGAAAGGTAGCTGAACAAGCTTTACGGTGCTACCAACATTATTCGTTTTGCGTGGTTTAACACTTAGCAGTCGCTACAACTGCTTTAACTCTTAGCAGTCAGCCATGTTAGGTTGCTGCTCATTGACCTGTTATTTTTGAACTGTTAATAATACCAGCTATTACTAGTAAGCTGTTTTTGTGATAACAGTTATTGAAGAAAAGCTGTTAAACCCATCTCCAGTGAGAAGTAGATCGTGGCACAGGAAGCGGCGCGGGAAACGCTGCCTTACATCAAACAGCAGAAAACCATAGGAATAGTTGCTGGCGCTGGCATACAGCACGTCACTCATCGCTAACGCGGCGAAACGTCGACACCGCAGACGTCGGATTCGCAATGTTGCTCTGCACCGCTAGACATGCAGACGTCACTGCAGCACGGCTCCACCCCGCTCCCTGTCGACGCGCGTTCTCACGCATCGTTCGTGTGTTTGTTCATGTTCGCTTAAATGTACTAACAGTCTTTCAGAGAATCGAAACAAACGGCTCAAGTTGTCTTCAACGTCTGCAAACCCACCCAAATACTCTAGCCATGAACGTCCTAGATAATAGTCAAGAAATTTACCCGTTTATCCAGAATTACACCCTTACAACTCTATTTCTTCAGATTCTCGTTAGCACAATATATATATATATATATATATATATATATATATATATATATATATATATATATATATATATATATATATATATATTCCTCAATTTTAACTTCTAACCAAAAGTAATTAAATTGACTTTTTATACTAGACTCAAGAACGCGGTGAAATGTACCATTGGGATACATTCATTAACAAATTGTCATTATCAACAACAAGTGTTACATTATCATGTTTACTAATTCTTTTTAATGTAAAATAGATCGTAAATTTATCTTTTTCAAAATAACAAAAAAGTGTATGTTCTTCCCTGTCTCGCGTCGATACTGTCACCATCACATTCGACTCAGCTCTCAACAAAACGTGCACACGATCACCACTTCCATTACGCCGCTACCATTATATCTCCTGATTTCTACTATGGTAGAATGCGTTGATAGTATTAGTGTCATTAAGCTGATATAGAGCAAATAACGGATGCGTTTGAAATTTGAGAAGAAAAATACTGAGAAGGTGGCCCCGGAGTCGTAACGAACCATCGTCAAAGTCTACGTTTGATCAATATTTCGACCGGCATCATTATTGTCACCGCTTTCATAATTATTTTTTTCTCTTGACGCCATTTATGCCTGGAAATAATGTTGCTTGTTTACGATGGAACAATTCTCCTTCTAACTAATTGACCAACTGTTCCGCACTACGGTCAACATTGATGGACCCTCATGTGCAGCGTGTTTTAAAGTAGGCGGTGCTGCCTGTAACGCTGTCCGGGAAACACATGATCTAGCTATTCCACTTAGTCTCCTATATTTCCCGGAATCATTACTCCAAACTTTGGCAAACAGTGATTGCCCTATTCTCCAATAAGCACACTCCCATGGGACGCATGTACGAACATTAATTACGTGAAGTTGTTTCGCATATGTCGTAAATCAAAATGCAGAGACCGTGGAAAATTGCTTTGCAAGCTCGTAATCGAAGCCGATAGTTTCAGGGATCTAGTACTCAGTGGCGTACAGGCAAGTGGAACATTACTTTATTAGAGAATTATTATTATTGGAGAAGTAGCAATCAATCCCCAAAAAATTAACTCATATGAAAGATTTGATTATTTCTGCAATTATTTCTACTATTATGTATCTTCTTAATTATTATTTATTACAACCTCTTTTTTGAAGATTTTTTGGTAAATGTAGGCCATTTTGTCCGTGATTAGTTAGTAGTTTTTTAATAATCAATGTTTATTTACTTCATTAATATATCGGTTTTACGTTCCGTAATTTAATTCAGTCTTTGAACATAACTATTACTCCGTAAACAGACGAGTTTGAGGTTTTTGTTTTTTTCATTTTCTAAAACGGGGAAACAATTGTTTAATGTGCTAAATATTCTATGATGCTTGATGGAACTTATAAACAGTTGAAACAATATTTTTAAATAATTCATTGTGATCTTCTATTTTACGAATACTCGTAAATATATAATTCTTTCCAGCTGTATAATAACACACAATTTCTAAAAAATAGTTCCAGTTTGTCAAAAGAGAACTTATTTCAAACAACTCATTTTGGGTAACCATTACTTGTAATATCATTTTTACGGTAATTTCTGAGAGAGTATATTTAGCGATTTGCGATTGATCGTAATTAAAATACAAACACACCCTTTTTCCTATGTGAACAAATTCAAATAAAAAATTAAAAAGAATTTTGAACGTAGAGTAGTCACGGGGTCGACTAGGGTGGCCGAGGTGGCTAAGAGCATGTACTGACTCAGCGCTCCGGTCCGAAGGGTCACGGGTTCGAGTCCCGCCTCCGGCATGGCTGTTTTGTCCCTTGTCTCTCATGTACGTGTTGTCGCGGAGGGCCTCGGATTCTGCTGAACTCGGACCGCAAAAGTGTTGGTGTCTAGTGAATACGCGTCCCATTGGGACGTAAAGGGTAACCGGCTGTCGACTAGAAAGCCCTAAAAAAATAATCACGGGTTCCTAATGATTCCACATAATATTTTATCTTCTCTCATTCCGGGAGAGGTAGCTCAGTGCATCAACTGTTGTCACTGCCGCGCCTCTGACCGGGAGGTCCTAGGTTCGAGTCCTGACGGCGGCAGGATTTTCGCTTTTCAGCTAGGTCGAATTCAGTCGCAGGTCAGTGTCTGGAGGAGAATTCTAGCGGCCGACTGCTCTGATCGGTAGTTTTCCGTGGTTTCTCCGATCAACACCAGGCGAATGCCGGAAGTACCCTAACAAACGGGCCACGGACCGCGCGCGATCTGTCCCTCCTCTTCCTTGTCCTATCCTGTCCCCTTACACACTCACACTAACATGCACTACACTACCACATATTCCGGGAGACCGGTCGGGCGCTTAGAGCCTGTCCCGGCTGGGGCTGGGCCCCGCTGGTGGGAGAGTCCTGATTAGGGGGAAACCCCACTAGCCGACGGTAGGTCGGCGCCGGATCTCGCCATCCAGCGATGGTAAAATCACCGCCATCTCCCGAGAAAAAATATGCACTACACTAACGGGACTAATGACCGAAGCAGTTGACGCGCCCGGAAACACGAAGAAATCAATCAATCAATCTTCTCTCATTCACACAAATCTTTAATAAAAGGAACAAAACCGGATGAGACATTGCAAAGAAGTCCAAAGAAGTACAAAGTGAGACGGCGAGAAAAAGAGCCCTGTGGAACACCCGTGAGGAGGGAGTGGGGTGGCGTAGCAAGGTGAGCAAGCGAAGAAACCACGTCCTTGGCCTCGCCTGCCTGCCAGCATTCTTCCCCCCATCTTCTTCCTTCTCGCTGTCGCCCCTGGCGCCTCCACTCCCCGCACCCCCCCCTGAAGCATTTTCCGGCGCAGGCAGTCAAGCTTTAATTTAAGACAGGAAACGTCGAGTCGGCAGTTTTAATTACCGAGATGTAAATTATTTACGTCAATTTTTGTGGACAAATAAACGGAAGATTCTGGAAGTCATCTCCTGGAAATTGCATTTTTCCTTCTCGTAGACGTCTCATTAGTTTTTGAGGTCGCGGAAGCCGCGAATAATTTTTTGTTCGGCATAAAGAGCGTCTTCCTTTTGCCTCTGCGTTCAGCTATTTCACTCGGAAATCCGAAACCACTGCCGTCGGAAAATGCGTTCCAACATCATTTAACCCCACCACATGCTGTCGCCTCCGGAACAAACCGGGAGAGGTGGCTCAGGGCATCAACTGATGTCAATGTAATGCCTCTGACCGAACGGTCCTAGTTCTACTCCCGGCAGTGGCACGATTTTCGACACTGGCTACATAGCTAGGTCGTATTCAGTCGCTGTCTGGAGGATAATTCTAGAGGCCGGCTGCTCTGATCGGTAGTTTTCCGTGGTTTCTCCGATCAACGGAGCCGGAGCAGAACCCTAACAAACGAGCCACGGATCACGCGCAATCTTTCCTATCTCTTTCATGTCGTAACTTCACCCCTTACACACACACACACACACACACTCACACACACACACACACACACACACACATACACACTTTACTACACTATCACACATGCCGTGAAATCGGTCAGAACCTCAGAGCTTGTTCGGGCTTGCAGTGCACCGCTGGTGGAAGATACTTGGATGGTAACGGGAAACTCCGTTACCATCCGGCGCCGGATCTTGCCATTCAGCGGGGGAAGATCACCTCCACCTTCCGAGTAAAACACATGCACTACACTTACGGGACTAGTGACCTAAGAAGTTGACGCGCACGAAATCACTAATCAATCGATGAATCAAAATCAGCCAATCAATCAATGAGTCAAGCCTCCGGACCCCCCTTTGTCGAACCCCCACCTCCGGAACCCAGACCTATCGTCCCCCGCTCCGATTCTACCGAACCCTCGACCCTCAGACACTTCCCCGAGTTCGCGATCCATCGACCCCCAACCCATAAACCCACGACCAATGACCCCCGAACTTTCAACAGTCAACCTTTCACCTCTGTGCTCACCTCTTTAACACGAAAATCAAGAAACTACTGCCACCTAAGCCCCTCCTACAAAAGCCAGTAAAACATCATCCGACCGCTGTTGACTCCGAACCCGCCAAACTCCTATGCCTCACTCCCCACCTCTGAAATTCCCGAAGCCCCAAATCTCTGAACCCTTGACTCCACGACCCTCCAAATCTCGGCCCTCTCCTCTTTGTCTGTATGTTAACTCCCATCATTTAGAAAACCAGAATCTCCCGAAAACCACTGCTGGTGGAAAACCCTTTCCAATATAACCAAAACGTTATCGCTCCCAAATCATCGACCTTTCCCCCGTCCCCATTCTCCACCCAATATCTCCCCCTGTTCTTTGTCTCTATGTTCATCCCCATCACTTAGAAAACCAGAATCTCCGGAAACCTCTGCCACTGGAAAACCAGTTCCAACATCACTTTTGCCCGAACGCTATCACCCCTGAACCCCCAAAATCTCCCCCATCCCCGATTCTCGACCCCACATCTCCCCATGTTCTTTGTCTCTATGTTCACTCCCATCACTTAGAAAACCAGAATCTTCGGAAAATCACTGCCTCCGGAAAACCCGTTCCAACATCACTTTTGCCCGAACGCTATCACCCCTGAATCCCCGACATCCCCCCGGCCCCGACCCGCGACCCCCAAACCCCACACTCACCCGAACTTCCACCCCAGGAACCACTGACATCCCGACCTCTCGAGCCCCTGACTTCCGACCCCAAACCTCTCTCTTCAAGAATTCCCCGGAATATCCGACCACGCCCCCCGGACGCCTCGCACTGAAAGCCTATTGCGGAGAACGCGGCTGCGTCCATCTGCCAGCGTATTACCCCTCTGCGACTCGGTCGCGTTTGTGGAGTTCATTTTGCGTCTGAGCGTTGCTCCGACGCGAGCGGAACAAATTGTGAGAACAGCGGCACAACAGCCGCGCTCTTGTATTAAATGAAAGCTGTCAAGTGCATTGCACAATTACGAGGTGCCGCGCGACAATCGACAGCCCGCGCCGTTTCAAGTGCCTTGCTTGATTAAAACGCTTTGCCCGCGCGTGCAAAGCAGGCCTGTTCGAGTTCTTTACATCGCGCGAGAAAAAAAACTGGAAATGTGCCGTCCTGTACAGAATGTTTCGGAATAAATGCTACAAATTTATGGTACTTACAGTACGCCGGATTCGAGTATTTACATTATACCTAGGAACTTGTGATGTGTAATTACATTGAGCTATGTTACACATAGCTACACATGTTACACATAGCTAGTGACATTTATTCCTGATTGGTAGGCAACTCATCATGCATTATTTTTTTTATTAGTAGACAACTCATTATTATTTACCTGGTAGGCAACTCATCGTTCATTGTGGTTTGATTGGTAGGCAACTCATTATTCATTGCTATTTGATTGATAGGACACTCATTATGTATTAGTGTTTGACTGGTAGGCAACTCTTCAGGCATTAGTGTTTGACTGGTAGACAACTCATCGTGCATTGTTGTTTCATTGGTAGGCAAATCATTATGCATTAGTGTTTGACTGGTAGGAAACTCATCATTCGTTGTTTCCATGGTAGGCTATTCGCCGTGCATTATTGTTCGACAAGTGACATTCGTTCGACAAGTTCGACATTTGACAAGTAGGCAACTCATAATGCATTATGGTTCGGCTGGTAGCCAACTCATTACGACTGGTTATTATCAACGCACGATGAGTTACATACCAATCAGTAGGAAATGCCTCATGTGTTACTTCGTTCTATGAAATTTTTTAACATACGGTCGTTGGGAGAAAGTCATCATCTTCTATCACCCTACTTGCCCTACAGGTTCGTAATAATTTTTATGAGACTTTTCGAATAGCCACTTGCGAAGCTCAAGGGTCGCTGTGGCGAAACACTGTTACTCTTGGTGCTAGAAAAAAAATGTATGCAATCGTGAAGAGGTTGGCTTAAAAATCCATGGTGATAAGTTGTTGGCTTAAGGACTTCTGGTGCAGGGGAGGAGGCGTTCAGGGTATATACGAAGGCGTCCGTCAAGAAGAAACGTTACATTTCCCAAAATAAATTTATCAATCTCTACGAAGACTTCGTAATCATCTTGTTAGGAAATCTTAAAGTAAAAATTAGTTACTGCGATATGATGTTCCCTATTCTACATAGGTACAGTATAAAGATAAATATCTTCTTTTATATTTCTGGGTTCTATTGAAATTTTGAGAAACGACACTTCAAAATTTCTTATTAACATTTGGTTTTACTTGTGTGTTAGAAACAATAGTTACATCATGTGTCGTTAATCATGTTTTACTGTAAATAAATCAAGATTTTAATGCATTGAAGGAGAAGTATTGATTGGGTAAAATGCAACGAAGGTTGCATTTTACCAATATTGCCTGTTCCAAAAATTGCTTCTTGTTTTACTTTTGACCTTTTGAATATTTTTAACTCTCAATCATAATTCAGTATTTGTATATTTTTTTTTTTTGTTTCTTGCAGACATGTAGCGGTTTAAGAGACTCATCTTCAAGCCCATCTTGCAACCAGTTTCTCTGATGTTGGTGAGTTTGTCTGCTCAGAATTATTGATGCGTATTGTCGACCTGGATGGCCGAAGTGGCTAGAGCGTGTGCCGACTCAACGCCTCGGTCTGAAGGCCCGCGGGTTCGAGTCCCGCCGTGGGCATGATTGTCCCTTGTCTTTCATGTATGTGTGTTGACGCGGAAGGTCTTGTTGGTCTACTGACCACAAACCGAGAGGCCCGCGAGTGTGCCTACTGTAAACAGTTAATGTGTGTCCCCAAGAGGAACATAGTCGGTACCCGGCGCGGATACACGAAAATCGACATCTCCTGAAACTGGAAAATGCCCTCGGAAGCAAAAAAACATTGGTGCGTATTGATAATACATTCTCTTCATGAGAGCTTGATGACATTGTGAATTAACATGTACTACATTTTCTTGTAATTATTGGAAGGTCTTTTGGTTTTTAGGCAGACATTTATATTATATCAATTTTAATACGAGTTTTTATACTTTTGTTACATAAATCATAATAAAAATCATAACAAAAATTATATAATATAAATATTTGTTTAAAAACAAAGGATCTTCCAAGAATTACAAAAATATCAAAAAAGGCAGTCCTATAAGTAATATCAAGAAATTCAACCTTCGTAAATTACATTTTCTTGCATTGACGTTCCATGAGTCTCGCTAAACCACACCACTTGGACTTTTATTAATTCCTACAAAATATCACTGGGATAATAAGATCGCAAAACCATCAACAAATTAGATAATCCTTCCATATATGTTAATGCTATATAATTGTTAATTGAATTAGTATTTAAAGTAAGTTAGCGTGCAGCACATTAAAATTGTATTAGCTCTTTACAAGTTCATAA
The DNA here is from genome assembly GCA_011170035.1 of Teleogryllus occipitalis. Taxonomy (NCBI): domain Eukaryota; kingdom Metazoa; phylum Arthropoda; class Insecta; order Orthoptera; family Gryllidae; genus Teleogryllus; species Teleogryllus occipitalis. Next base: position 84,670 of record BLKR01005023.1, read on the forward strand.
TAAAAGTAAATTTTCACCATATGACAGTTATGCGGCTCGTCCATTTTTTGGCATAGATAAATACACGAACTAGTATGGAATAAAATACTTGTTTAATTTTTTGCTTCATTACAAATGTAGGATAAATTATCATCAATCGGGTGGAACAATTTGTAACTATTCATGTAAATGCCTGGGAAAAGAGTATAGAAATTCAAGGCGTTTCTCCATTGTGACAAAGGTGTATTGAAATCACAGATAGTTTTTAGAATTTATCAGAAATACTCTATAGACAAGTGGCTAAGAATTGTGCCAATCAATTTATTTTATCAAGAAAAAAATAACGACTTATTGATCACGTCTGTAGGTGCAGTAAGTTACAAAAAAAATTAGTTGTTCAAAAAATTAAAAATACGCGTTTTCTAGAGAAATTTCTAAGAATCTTGTGCATGCGTTCTCTCACAATTCCATTATCACCCACAAGTGATTCTCTGCCCCAGCTGGGACAAGCTATAAGCTCGCCAATGCTCTCCCGACATGTGTAGTAATGTAGTGCGTGGAAGTGTGTATGTGTGTGTGTGTGTGTGTGTGTGTGTGTGTGTGTGTGTGTGTGTGTGTGTAAGAGGAAGAGGACGGAGCAAATATGAGGAAGATCCTCAAGCCTAAAAGAAGCCTCTGAGCAAAATTGAGATCTGCCTGTTTCGTCGCCCAAGATAATACCTCCTTTCTCTGCTAGGTGGTGAAAGGAGCGTAGCGAAATTTGCGTGGTTAGACGGAAGAGCGGGCCTGATGGCCCGAGTCTCGCCACGTAAAATAAGGCATTAACTAACTAACTTACTAACTAACATTAACTAGGAAGCAAAGATTGCGCGGGATCTGTGGTCCGCTTTTAAGTTTCTACTACCCTCAGATTCGTTTAGTATTTGTCGGAGAAACAACGGAAAACTACTTATCAGATCTTCAGACCGCTAGAATTCACTTACCAACTGCCGCTGAATCTCACCTCGATGTCTAGCTAATACCGAAAATCCTTCCACCGTGTGGATTTGAACCTAGGATTTCAGGTCAGAGTGGCAGTGACATCAGTTGATATCTTACTCCACTTCAGTCGCAGTGTAGAAATCATGAGCATTTTCACGTAAATGATATGGAGAAACGCCTTGCATATTGCTAACAAAAGTATACGCAAACGACTTTCTAATGCTCCAGGCACCCGCAAATCACTAGGAAATAAATTTTTAACTCGGAAAATAAATGAAGACTTAAATGACCTCAATTAGAGAATCCCATTACTGGGAGTTTTACTAAACTCTATAAAAACTCAAAGTCTGAAAATAATCTCTCCCATTGCCGTGAACAAATTAGATAAGTTCTTCCATCCAACAATCTGGACAATGGCTTCTCTTTTCTCTGATAAAGCGTCGTAAAGAACTTAGAAATCCGTATCAACAACACACTTGTAACTCCGAACGTGGGTAAAAGTTCTCCATACATCTGGTTTCTAACACGGGTGAGAAAAATACTTCTAAAAACACACATAAATTCTATTATCCATAAAATAAACAAGAATAAATGCTCACGATTGAAAAAGTAAGACCTACATTCTTCACAAATATAGATTTCTGTTTCTCCAAACATTTTTGTATAATTACCTCCAAACACATATTTTACGGCATATTATGCAAAACACTCAAATTTTCGTAAAATTGTACAGGACCTTATTTAAACTCTTTAAAAATCAGTTTTCATTAAAGAAAATGTATCCATCTTGAATATTGTAGTTGTGGAAAGACGACGAAAATATTTTTAAATTATGTCATTTGCGAAATTTCAGAGAGTTAAATGAAAATGAAACCAGCAAAGAAATTTAAATACGGATTCCCCAACCTGTTCGAAGTACTGTAACACATATTGGACAAAATTTCTCAAGTTTTGATACTATGGCCTCACAATAGAAGATTTTCGATTGAAAATCGCTTATTTTTTCCTTTGCATTAAAACCTTTGTCACGTAAGTATGTTGCAAGTTGCATTTCAAGTGCGTCAATTGACTAGTGATGATCATTATTATTCTGAAAACGTGAAATTACAAATATAATATGTAAAAACTTATTCAAAACAAGAGGTACAGCCGTTTTATTATTATCTCTTGCTGTAGCTGTTTACAAGAAAACTCACTACCTATTACTATCGTTTCAGTAATATTTCTATTGACTCTCTGTAATTTTATACTATTATTCTCGTAGTTTTCTTAATGCTTTTGTAATTACTATTGTTCATTCCACTTTTGTATTTTATTCTCAACTCATTGGTAGTAAAAGGGTTGAGCAGTACAAAGTATACATTTATTTAGAACTTTTCATGATAAGCCACCATTTGGTTTTTTCTAAGTTTACTCAATCGCTTAACAGTCGCCCACCAATTCCATCCCTGTACCAGAAGAACACAACTGGCGAGACACGACCGCCAAGAATAAATTGCAATGTAATTGAAGTATTTTATTTTAATTTAATAACTAATAATAGTAAATGTATTTAGTAATGTACCAAAATCCTTTTATGCATGTTCGTTCAAATGCATTGTTTTTTAAATATGGCAAGGGCTTTTATACGAGCATGTTTGTGTAAGTGTGTAAGAGGAGAGGTTAGGACCAGGAATAAGAAGGAAAGATCGCGCGCGGTCCGTCGCCCGTTTGTTAGGATACTGTTCCGGCATGCGTCTGGTTTCAATCGGGCTCGTATATTTTAAAACTTTTTTGTACTTCCAATCCGTTTCGCAAGGACAAGGATTACCACGTCCTTTTTTTAAAGTACTTGTTTAAGATTCAATATGCCTCTCGGATTACATATCTGTTCTCAACATTGACATTTATGGAAATACTATTTTAATGTGTTTATGGGCATAATATCACATTTATTTTTTGATATGAAAATTGAAGCTTCTTGACTTTGTCAAGTCGTTAGTTACTTTTCTACAGAAAAGATGGTCGAGCTGAAACGCTTCCTTTGCAAATGCTTCTATTGATTAGTCATCCTCACTTTTATTCTGCACAGCAGGTTCTCTAGAACACAACAAAATGTTGAACATTTGGAGAAATCTAAATAAAGATGCGTAGTCTGGTCACCAGAAAAGAGTAATCAAGAGAGAGATCTAGAATATTACTATAATAATAAACAATAATAAAGTTTTATTATATATTTAAATATACATTATAAATCATATAATTATACATTAAATCGTTCATAAACAATTTTTAAAATATTATAATAAATGTTCATAATAATCAAAATAATTGTATAACCGCTTCTCTCACAGAACGTCTGTAGTATTTCTGTCCAGTCTACTTTGACTGACTAAGGCCAGTGGAATGGGAGAGTTGTCTAGGAGGATGATGAAGGAATCGCGTGTTTTGAAATGTCGGTTTCATTTTCTCAGCTTAATGTTTACATTAATGAAACCGACAAATCTAAGAAATGTTCCATATATTACCTTGCCTGCCTCAAAGTTTCTAGCAAAACTTGTGTCGCATGGTCGGCACCATGAAAAAGTGCACTATAGCGAGAAGTTTTGATCTTGTTTGCAATTGCTACGAACAAATATTACATTCGCAATATTAAATGCATTTATTTAAAATAAACTTAAATTAACCTATGGGCAAATGGCGGGAGAGATATAGTTTCTAGAACTGCTAATATGATAGTCTTGCTTTACAACTTCTTGAGGCAGGGATTATATTCAGGAACGAACTCATTTACCAAAACGTGCACAGGAGTCATTTACTTAATATAAATTTCTACGTTGATAACTTCACACAAAATTGTATATTGTTTTCGTCGATGCCACATCGAGAGTAGAAACAGAGCACCATAATAGTAAAAAGATCCTAGTTTCTGTCTGATCACTAGTAAAATCATCCCATCGAGAACCGCGCCCTCTGTTGTCAGAAAATAGCAGAATACCTCTTCTGGGGATACTTCATTGTCCTTACAACGAGGCTACCCAATGCCACATAAAATAGCGTTTGGCTCTTGAAACAATTTTTGGCGAAATTTTCCCTATTAAGAGACTAGATGGGAAAAATTAACTCCAGACATTTCCGTGAATTGGTTGATTGAATAGTTGGTTTTGATTTGAACTCTCCAACAATCCACAGGGATGAGGGCAAGATTTTCTGAGAATGGCAGCAATTCTCTCTTTTATTGTTGATCCATAGTCTCCATGATTCTAAGGGTCGATCCATGCCAATATCCATGCTTTGATGGCGCAGAAGCTTCAAGCGTCGTACGGGAAGCCAAAAGCTGCGGATCTAAGAACAGTGTAATAGAAGATTTTCTGAAAGTGATAGCAATTCCCTCTTTCTGTCGGATTATTGATCCAGTGTCTTTCATTTTCGATTCTGCAGAAGTTTTAACCATCGTCGAAGTACGGGAAGCCCAAGATTGTGGAAGATATTTGCAGTGTAAGGCATGGATAGTTTCTCCATTCAATTGTGGTGGTTGGCCTTTCTTTTACCACCAAATGTGCCATCTAAACCATCATTCTATCTATAAACATTCATCTCTCATAATCATTCCACATGAACACTATGCCATTTTCTATCGAGTGGTCTGTGGAAGCCAACGACAAACCATTAGCAATGGAAAGATAAAGCAATACAGCCCTAAGCCTTTTCTCTCACCTACATTTAGAATCGAAGAAGAGCAGTCATCATATCGATCATAATTCAACCCGTCATCGTCATGTTTCCATCAGTTTTCTTCTGCATCTGCCTCTATACGAGCTCAGACTGAAATAAAGCGGGAGCGGTGAAATACATTGAGCTCAGACTGAAATAGACTGTTTAGAGGTGAATTCTAGCGGCCGGCTGCTCTGATCGGTAGTTTTCCGTGGTTTCTCCGATTAAAACCAGACGCATGCCGGAGCAGTATCCACGGACACACAATATACACGGCACAAACGGGTCACGGACCGCACGCAATCTTTCCTTCCTCTTCCTTGTCCTAACCTCTCCTCTTACACACACAAACATGCACTACATTACCACATATCCTAGGAGACCGGTTGGTGGCTTAGAACTTGTCCTGGCTGGGGCGGTGCCCCGCTGGTGTGAGATACCTCGTTGAGGAAAACCCAGCTAGTCGGTGGTAGGTCCGCGCCAGATCTCGCCATCCAGCGGGAGAAGATCGCCGCCACCCATTGAAAGAAACATGCACTACACTTACGAAACTAGTGATCTCAGAAGTTGACGCGCCCAGAATCACTAACAATCAATCAACCAATCAGACAGAAATACGGAGAATCGCTGTCGTAGCAAGGTTTTAGAAGGGCAATCCGTGTTTTCACATGAGGTTCCGGAAACTTTCCCTTATGATTCCCGGAGAAGGGTTGAAGTGCGGACGTGTCGAGCGGCAGGCGGCGCAGGCGAGGCGGAGGGCGGAGGGGCGAAGGGGGATAGAGCGCGCTGCAGATCCCACAAGACGAAGCGCGCGGCGACGTGACGACGCCCCCGCCCCCGCCCCCGCCCACGCCCCCGCCCCCGCCTCTTTTCTATTAGGGCGCGGCGCGGGGCCAGTAAATTAATTTCCCTCTGAACGCCTCGAGCGCTTTATCTTCGCTCGCTCGCTGCCGCTCTCTTCCGCCCGCCCAACCCCCACCCCCACCCCCACGCGTCGACTCCGTCGAGCGACCGGGTTCTCTGCTGCCTGCTCGCGAGATCGCGCCACCGATCGTGATAACTCGTTCGCCCCGTTTCTTACTTCCTTTAACGGGACAGGCGCTTTAAATTAATATATATATATATATATATATATATATATATATATATATATATATATATATATATATATATATATATATATATATATATATATATATTTGATCCCCGTGAATAATCCGATAAGTCATTAACACATAATTTTACAGGAGACCCAAAAGCAAATTTTAAACCCAATTAAATCAGGGATTAATGATATTTAAAGGAAGGTGATATTCAAAGAAAACTATTTGGGTGAGGGTTCCTTTTAATAACATTAATCCCTGATTAACAAAATTAGTTTGTAGTTGTTTTCGGCTCCCCTGTAAAATTAATCTTTTTACTTATTAGCTTATTCACTGGGGGTCAATTATATATACACGCCCTAAATTATTATTTTTAATAGAAATAATTTTATATTAATATTATATATAATATGACCAGTGGCGCAGAGAGAATTTTGTTTTGAGATAATCAGTAACGTTGTAGCTGTAATATAACCCCCATACCTAATGTAGTTGACACAAGGTAAGGCTTTGTGAGAATGTCGGGTAGTAGGTCCTGATAGGAACGCACTTTGTTAGAGATACATCTTACGAACTCCGATTAGAGCTTTGGATTTAAAAAAGGTTGTACGAAACTAAAATATACTAAAGTAAATTTGTAACGGAATTGCTTTGTTAGCTGGCTATTCTCTCGTCTGCCCACTCTCTTGCCCACCCACACTCTCGCCCGCCCACTCTCTCGCCCGCCCACTCTCTCGCCCGCCCACTCTCTCTCCCGCCCACTCTCTCGCCCGCCCACTCTCTCGCCCGCCCACTCTCTCGCCCGCCCACTCTCTCGCCCGCCCACTCTCTCGCCAACCCACT